>CAIGRS010316901.1:0-12843 GCA_903798395.1 Fraxinus floribunda | reverse complement strand
TGTAAGGGAAGTAGTACTTCCTTGTTTACTGTTTTTTTCTTCGTCGATCATCTTAATTGTAAGGGAAGTAGTACTTCCTTGTTTACTGCTTTTTTCATCGGCGATCATTTTAATTGTAAGGGAAGTAGTACTTCCTTTTCTGTTGCTTTTCGTTATTTTCACGTAACCATGGTATTCCTCCGCCACAAGTGAGAGCATATCAATAAAATCTCGGAGGTCCCGCCCTCCTTTAAAAAAAAAAAAAGTTAAATCAATAAGCTTTGAGCTCCAGTTTGTCTCATATTCTTTCAAAATTCTTTTTTTTTTTCACATACTCATTTTCAACCACAAAGTCTCACGATAAAATATTATATATATACTTTTTAATCATACATTCTCCAAAAATTTACTATTCAAAACAATGTTTTTTCAAAAAAAAAAAAAAATGACAACCAAACATGACCTTATTTTATATTTGACCATAGAAAGACTTGCAAAACATGAATCTCGATCATTGAAATTTATTTAACCCATGTTTGATACAAATTAAATTCAGATTTTAATTTAAATCAAGTCATCAATTAAATTTAATCACATATTTTATGAGTCCTACAATTTTTCAATCAAACATTTTATTAACTTTTATCAAAATCTACCAAGAGCCCGTTGGACACGACCTTTATTTTTATTTTATTTCTCGTAGAAGAACTTTTAGAGGGAACTATTTTAATTTTTGTTTGAAAACTAATTTTTAAAATAGTTTCTTATTTCGGAATTCATTTTAAACGAAGTCAAATTGGATTAACTTTCACTAAAAGTTCTTCTAACTAAAAGAAACATTTTCATAAAATTAGTCAAACGGGTACAAAAGTAAATTTTGAGTCTAAAAAACTCATTTTAACTTTTCAAAAGCCACGCCAAGCGGATCCCAAAAATTTTACTTAATCCCCGCCAAACATGAGCTTAATATATAATTTGACTGTCCAATTAATTTGAAACTCAAATTATATGCCCATCCTTCTCAGCACTGTGTACGTAGTTGAACTCTTTAGCACGAGTGTTTGACAAGAGAATGTCAGCTTATTTGGCTAGTGATATATTGTATCAAACTATTAAATGCCCCATATTTAATGGGTCATATTCGCTCGACTCAGCATAATGCTTGCCATCGCCTTATATTTCTCCTCTCGAAACAGGCTTTACCTTATCTCGTTGGCTTCAGTTCTACTCGATTCGAAATTTATGCAATTTTAGTCTAGAATTCTGATGCAGAATTATCTATTTATTTTGTGAATTGCTTTATTTGTTTTCCACAATTTGAAGTATTAGGCCCCGTTCTCCTTACCATATTTTCAAGCCGTTTTCTGTTTTTGATTTTCCATAATAGAGAAAATGTGTTCTTTTTCCTATTTTCGAAAACACGTTTTTGAAAACAAGTTAAAAATTTACAAAGAAAACCCAAAACGATTGGTATTTTCAATTATAATCAAGCCAAAATTTTCAAAACAAGTTTTGGGTGTTTTCAAAATGCAAAAAAGAACACATTTTCAATAATCTCAGAATGAATACTCAAAACACAAAACTCAAAATACAAAATTGAAATACTAAGAGAATAGCCCCTTAGTGTTTAATAGGCGTGGACGTGATTCCGTTTCATAGTGATGCCCTTTTGAATTTTGTATCGATTAGTCAATTTTCACTGTCCGACACAAACCAGAAAGGCTTATGCATACGTTTCATACGAGCCAGATCGACTCTTCCTTCCATAGACAATTATTCGGCTTTATATAAAAGACAACAAAAACATAACAAAACCATCCATCAATCAAATTGGTGAAGCTTTCAGTAATTTCTGTAGTCTTTGGAAAATCATGGCACGCGCATTTTTGGGCTTTTTTTGAGGAGGTTTTTAACTTACAAGGAGATGAAAATGGGAAACAAAAGCTGACACACATTATCCTCGTGCTATTTTTGAAAATAGTACATGAACGTTGTCCACAAATTAAAATACTTATTTATAAAAATAAATATAGGGTGTGTTTGAGCCATATTATTTTGAGAGAATATATTTTGGAATCGTAGATTGATGGAAAATGTGGATTGAAAAAGAAGAAAAATTTGTTAATGTGATGAAAAATATTATTTTATTGAAAAACGTGTGGTTGAAAATGAGTAGAAGAATGAAAATGAAAATTTTAATGCGCACCAAATATGGGCTATATTTGATAAATTTTATCAACCTCAGGAAGAAAAAATGAGCCCGAAACCACCCATTAGTCGAGTTGGAATAGTTGAGACATCGAGTGGTTCGACCTGTTTGCCACTCTTATCCTCCGCTTTAATATTTAATAGTTGTGAATTCTACTAATAAATAATATATTTGGTTAGTATGAATAGAAAGTGAATGGATTTATTTTACACTAATGTAAACCTTTGAAAAATTCGACATTTTTCAACATTATTTACCTTTTAAAGATTTGTAGCCTGTTTGGTAGAGATTAAAATTGAAAAATTAGTTTTTATTATTGATTTTTATTAGACGGATGAGATTCAATAACGACTATATTTTCAATTATAATTGTTACCAAATGACTCGTTGGTCTCGTGGAAAAGTGGAAAAAAACAAAGAGATAAATTAGGCAGAACGTGATGCTCCACCAGCAATTTTTGTCAAAATATCCCGGAGTCCTTCAACCACCAAAAGCCGCCACCTACTTCCACCATCTTGACCACCTCAAGCTGCCATAGCCCCAATTAACTCTCAATCTTCTAGACACTTCCGTTTTCTCCCAAAACTCTATACTAAAAGAAATGCGTGACAATCCACCCCCTTCGTTTGCAACTGACCCGGTGAACAACACCGAAATGCCCTCCACCATTATCCATAATTTCCCTGATGAGCCCACTTCCTCTTTTCTTTTCGACTGGCCCGATTTTCTCGATTTCGAGCTCGATGATAATATAAATCTGTCCTTTGACCCCACCAACCCACAGCAAATGATCCCAGAATCGGAAATTGAAACCGGAGTCGAACAGGGTCAAAGTCAAGAGGCTGGTATTCCGGGTCGGGTCAGGAAGAGGGACCCGAGATTGGTTTGTCCGAACTTTTTGGCGGGTCGGATCCCCTGCGCGTGCCCGGAACTGGACGAGAAGTTGGAGGAGGAGGATGAGACGGGCGGGGTTCGCTCAGGGAAGAAGCGGGTCCGGACTGTGAGAGTTTCGAGTGGTGGTGCGCCAGCTCGTTGTCAGGTGCCTGAATGCGAAGCGGATATTAGTGAGCTCAAAGGGTATCATAAGAGGCACAGAATTTGCTTGCGATGCGCGAATGCGAGCTCGGTGGTTCTTGACGGAGAGAGCAAGAGATATTGCCAGCAGTGCGGAAAGTAAGCTCATTTATTTGTCAATGGAATGTCCGTATATGATTTCGATATGGATTATGTAGGATTTTGGTTTTTCAACGCGTAGTTGATGTATGCATGATGTTTGGTTATTGGTTTGATGAGGAAATAAGCTTTATCTATAAGGGGTGCCAATTATGGATAGCTCGTATTAATCAATGTTCGATAATCAAAGATACTGTTGAGTTTAAAACCCAAAAATTTATTTTATTATGGAGCAACACTTTACAAATTATTGTATGAAACAAATACACCAAAAATCTCTCCACTAATTTGAGCAGCACCTTGCTTATTTCTCTCACTAATTCACTCTACTGACTCCATTTACTCACTCTCTCAGTTCACTGCACTTACACTTCCTCTCCTCTCATAATGCTCATATGTTTCTCTCTATACAAAATACAGCTGAGTACACACATGTATATAGATGTGAATGTCGGTGGTTTTACCAACTTAGTTTACTGGAAAATTCTTCAAATTGGCGGTGGAATATTTTTTCCTTTTTATGCAGATTATTTTCTAGATCATTCTAAGTTTGCTTAGAGAAGAAGATTCAAGAATTGGGCTGCAGTTTCTAGTTTTCTCTAGAGCATTCTTGAAGGGCGGCGCAGTATCTTCAATTTGTTGAATTTAAAACCCTCAAATTTATTTTATTATGGAACAATACTTGTACAAAATTATTGCATGACCAAACACACCACACTAAATTCTACTCAAGCCAGCACCTCACTATATAATTATATCACTCCACTGACTTTACTTGATTAATTTCTCTCTCACATACCATTCATATATGTGTGCCTCTCTTTCTCTATCTCTCTGCTCACCTACACACACAATGCAACTGGACACAGATATATATAGGTGTGAAAGGCGGTGAAGAAGAAAAACTCTAGAACAGTGGTGGAGGTTTACATGTAATATTATAGATCCTTCTTCTTTTGGCTGCAGTTGCATTCTCCAGATTGTTCACTTCTTTCTTCAAGAATTCAACAAATATAGTGTCTAGAATTTTCCAGCCTTTTTCTTGCAGCAGCAATTGCTTATGGATTAAGAAAATCTGGAACCCTCATATTAAGTCGGTGATGATATCTTCAGATGAAACTCCGAGACTTGATAGGATTGCATTATGTAAATGCTAGGCACTCGCGTACTTCTTTTATCTAGGAGTTAGGATTCTGGCTCTGTTATTTTTATCTAATTGCACAATCCTTTTACATCTGGATTAATGGCGAAACAAGTTTTATTAATGAGACGAAGTTCTTGAGCTCACTATGATTAATGCAATTAAGGAAAAGCTTGTGTCCATGTGGGAGTATATACAATTAAGTATATGAGTTTGTGGTTAGCACGGTTGTAATATAATAAAAAAATGGCGGGTAGTGATGTGTCTTTTTTGAATTGGATTGTGGGTAAATAAACAGTCTTCAGCTGCATAATTAATGACGAGGAGATATATTAATGGGCCATGAAATTTTAGTCAGCTTATTTTAGTTTACCTGCATATGTAAAAGATCTTTTACAGTATCAAAACCCACAATTCAATTTGTGTCTAACATCATCCATTTAGCTGACTTCAAATATATTGGGAACAA
Source organism: Fraxinus floribunda (assembly GCA_903798395.1). Lineage (NCBI taxonomy): Eukaryota > Viridiplantae > Streptophyta > Magnoliopsida > Lamiales > Oleaceae > Fraxinus > Fraxinus floribunda. The sequence continues at coordinate 7,871 of CAIGRS010316901.1, read as the reverse complement.
CTGAATAAGCATAGTTTGTAAGACAAATGAAAGATATATATCGAGAGGTGCAAATTGGATGGTAGGTTTTTATATGTAACTGTTAACTGTCTCATGTTAAACACGACTATAAAATTAATGTGAAAATGAATTTTGTATGCTCTGTCTCTAGTTGGCTGGTTTATATGTGTGCATGTGCATACAAGCACAGGAGCAACTAAAGAGATGATCTTGGTGGGTTGAGATATAGTTGTATGGTGTCGCTGATAATGGTGTGCACTTATGGACTTTCGGGGTCATGGTAAAATTTGTAGTGTTCTTGATGCAGAAATTTGTTGAAAATAGTTGTGTAAATGCTCAGAGACCACAACACAGATGTTTGTAAATGCCACTTTTATAAGTTGAATTGATATGGGCGCTAAATGTAGCCACTGAGAATTGGAAAGAATAATCGTGAAATTATTGATTTTGGTTGAGCTTATTTCTGGTTTTTAGGGATTTGTTAGAAGAATAATTCCACTTGACCAAAAAGATTTCACCAGAATTTCACCAGAAATCTCACATGGAGGTGAGGCCTACTTGTGAATAAAATATTGCAAAAAATTTCGGGACCACCTGTGTTGTGTGTTGTGTGTTGGTTTTCTCTGTGTATAGTATTCTGTACACACAACATATTTGTTGTTAGAATGATGGTTCTTCCTAGATTTTATCAAAAAGAAATTACGATGGCAATAAAGCACATCTTTAAGTGGGTCTCATCCACTGAATTCAGGAAAAAAATTGAGGGTTTTTTTTAATTTTTTTTTCCCTGGGGTAAATTGGCCCTGAAGCTATTTATCTCCACATTTGAAGTGCACCGCTGGTGTATTTCTTCAACAAAATCTCCTTATTAATTCTTGTCTGCTTTTGTCTCTATTACCTCTGGTAGGTTTCATATTTTGTCAGATTTTGATGAGGGTAAACGGAGTTGTCGGAGAAAATTAGAACGTCACAACAACAGACGCCGAAGAAAACCTAATGATACTAAAGGCAGTTTTGAGATGGAACCTCAACAGGTTGCCTTAGCTGATAATGTAAGCGGTGACGATGACACTGGGAAAGGTATGGTTGACTTTTATCAACATTGTGATTATGTTCTCATCTCTGCTAAAATGTGTACGGCTATCACTCTTGTATTACCTTTGCGTATGTAAGTCAGCAATAGTGGAATATTTTATATATGCTTGGTACTTGTGGAGTCCATCGAGAGTACCTCTACTTAACGCTACAATCAGCTAGGAATTGTTTTGCTATTTGTCGTTGTATTGCCTTGTTTTTTCCTTCACGTTTGCAGCGTTTTACAATATTGAAGTAGCTGACCACCCTTACAAATATCTGGATGTCACAGATATGATGCACTTAAGCAGTCAAATGCCAGAAAGGGAATTTTTGTTGGAATCAGAAGGGCACGCATTATCTGCAGGTTCTGTTGAAACTCAAAATGATGAGGATAAAGAGAACCAAAAATACACGAACTCCACATCCTATGGTGATAAAAAGAGTGCTTTCTCCTCTTTGGTGGGTTTAATGCCAATTCGCTGTCTCACACGGTGTGATTCTATTTCATTGGGAAGCTGACTTAAATTTTTTTTCACTGTTTTGATGCTTTGTTGCAGTGTCCTACTGGTCGAATCTCCTTCAAGCTCTACGATTGGAACCCTGCAGAGTTTCCTCGGCGACTTCGGCATCAAGTATTTAAAAGATTTTTATACAGTTTAGTATACAAGGAAGAGAACATTTTATTTGTGTAAAAAATAGCGGTATTTGATGAACACGAGGGTGATGTTTTTACAGATATTTGAATGGTTAGCTGGCATGCCCATTGAATTGGAAGGTTATATCCGCCCCGGTTGTACAATTTTGACAGCTTTTGTTACAATGCCAAAGTTTATGTGGGTTAAGGTATTTTATATCTTTCTTGTCACCCAATATCTGTTGAACTCCATAATTTATTGCATTGTAAATCTTCAAAATTATGCTAAGATTTTGCTGGTCATTAGTAGCAATAGTCTGAAGGAATCTTTTTTGCTCTAGTGCTCTGTTGCTATCATAGTAAACTAATCATGGAGGAAGGTTAATAGCTAAATGGCCACTTTGCATGTTTAACTGTAGGCTCATTAGAGCTACTGGTTGACTTGAAATTAATTGAAGCCATTCATTACAATTGCTATAATATACATTTTGCTTTGCATGTGACATGCTTCATGTATGAGGCAGATTTAAATTTTTTGCTGCAATCTCCTGCATAATTTCTAGTAAATTGCTTACGGTTTTATCATACGATATCATTGAATTGTGCAGTTATTGGAGGAGTCTGCTGTACGTATACAAGACCTTGTTTTCTCACCTGGAAACATGCTATCTGGGAGAGGCACAATGCTTGTTTATCTTAATGACAAGATATTTCGTGTCACAAAAGGTTAGCTGGCAATCTTACATATATAACATTATAGATATGTGTAGGTCTATGTTGTCAGAGTTCAATTTTCCATCATGGTCTTATTTTTCTTCTTTTAGGGGTGTATTCTTAGGAGTACTACTTTATGTTACTTTAATGTACCCACTGGTTCTTTTGTTAGTTGACTTGTTTCTTTTGTTTTGAGAATGTAATATTATTTTAGCGAACCAGCGGTAGTTTCTTCCGTTTGTATGTTGATGGTTGTTGCCACACTTCAATGCACAAGCCTTTGATTGCTTATGGAATAATACAACAATCAATTATGGAAGATTAAATAATTTCTTCACTCACTATTGTTGACATAAAGACTTCACAATCTATAATCATCTCATTCAAAAAAGTTAATAATTGGTTAGATTGGTAATGAAGCAGGAATAATGAGGGATATTTTTTGATACTATATTGAAGGTATAAAAAGAAGTGGTTTGGCCTGGGAATGAATTAGGAGAAACCGATTTAAGTTTCTCTCATAATAACAAAATAAATAGTTATGGGTCACCATCTTCTGGAGCTGAAGAAAGTCCATCTATATTTTCAATTGTTATTTTTTTGGTGGTAAGTAGGGAGCAACATGTTCACAGTTTATTGCTATTGAAGATTCTCTCTTTGTTGTTAATAGGGGTAAACTGTGTCAGCTTTTTGACAATATTAAATTCCATGTGAAAACAGATGGAGCTTCTGTGGTGAAAGTCAAGGTCAAAGGACAAGCTCCAAAGATTCATTATATTCATCCAATGTGCTTTGAGGCTGGAAAGCCTTTAGAGTTTGTTGCCTGTGGAAGTAATCTACTTCAACCAAACTTTCGGTATGGTAATACTTACTGCCTTTACCAATTCAAAAACTCTGACAAAGTTTCTTTCTGAAATTTGAGTCAACCATCCGATATTTCTTATTAATTCTGAGTTGACGGAATATTTTTGACTTGAGGTTCTTTAACTTCTCCCTGTTAATTCTCCTTTCTACGTTACTGATGATTATTTGTTAAATCCGTGACCTTGAAGTAGAGGGGAGAGGAGAGGAAGGGGTGAAGGGAGAGATAAGTAAAAGGAAAAGGGGGATCGGGGGAGGTGGTGGTGATGGTGATGGGTACACTTTACTAGTAGAGTGGGAGGTTGTTTTACGTGGTTGATGAGGCAGTTTTAGAATAATTTTGTTAAGGAAAAAGATACATCCTGCTACTTGTTGCATTCTAACCCAAAAAAAAAAAAAAGATAGTGGATTAATACATGGAAATGGTGTGATATTTGGGTCTTTGCAATGGCGATGCATGCATAATCTGTTATATGGATCAGAGGTTGAAATCGCTGAAGTGACAAGCTAACCTAGATACATTGTACTGGGCTTGCGTTTTGAGAAATGATATGAAACCATGATGGAAAAAGATGGCGTAGATTGACCAAAGTACAAAAAAAATGAATGTGTGATTGTTCGAGGGTTCATAGTGAGGCCTTTCAGTCTTGTGCTATGTTTTGATATACCATTTCTTCAACTCTTGATTGGGAAAGCTAATGTTGTAAACAATCAAAATGAATATATTCTTATTATCTTTGCATAATAATGACTAGATTTCGACAAGGAAAATGATTGTTTGCTTCATAGTTTAAGAGACTGATCGATAGCAGATTATTGTTTCAAGTTTTGTACTTTGTGTTGGAAAAACAAATTTAACAATGTACAGTTTTCCTTAATCCTAATTGTTCTATTTACGTTGCTTAGAATAAGCATGTAGCTCAATTTTTCCTTCATCCTAATTGTTCTCAGGTTTCTCGTATCCTTTGCTGGCCGGTATCTGGCTTATGATATTAGCGTTTCATCGGTTTCTTGCAAGAGTGAAGGGGACTGCAATAGTTTAGACCATCAATTATTGAAGATACATGTCCCTCGAACTGACCCAGATATTTTTGGCCCAGCGTTTATTGAGGTGAGAACTATCTTCTACCCGCTTCTTATTTTCTTGTGCAATGAAGTGGTATTGGTATGGTTCACTTATGTACTAGGACAAGTATTTGTTAAAAATGTGACTTCTTTGCTTCAGTAATTTTGTCATTTGGATGCACACACTAATCAATCTGAAACCAGGACCTGAATATGCGACATTTGTGTTCAATTGATTTTGAGTTGCATCATTTTGTCCCCTTGAGTATGAAGTTTTTAGAAATTATGCATCTTGGTTTACTTAAAAAAAAAAAAGTTGTAGTAAATTGCTTTTCTTGGGCTTGCAATGTTTTAAGGTGTTTTCCTGATTAAAGATTGAAATACTTTTTGGGAAGCACATGGTTTGTCAACTATGATGTGCTCAATTTTGCTGCCCCTTTCTTAGTTTTATAACAAAAAACAAGCCCTTATTGATATTAAGAATATCTTAATATAGGGAAACTGACGGTGAAGATATTGTTCACTCAGAAAAATTAGGAATTCTCGTACATAAATTTGATATAAGAGCTGTTGCAAGAATCATGCTAATTATGATACTTGTTTTGGTCGGACTTTTTTCTTTTTTTTTTTTCTCACCTATATTGAGGTCTCTTTTGTAGGTTGAGAATCAGTCTGGCTTATCCAACTTCATTCCAATTCTTATTGGGGACAAAGAAATTTGTGAAGAAATGGCGATTATGCAACAAAAGTATGATTCATCTCTATGCTCCGAAGGACACCAGTTTGCAGCTCCAACATCAGCATGTGAAGTTTATGCCGTAAGACAGACAAAATTCTACGAGTTTTTGCTGGAAGTTGCATGGTCACTCAAACCTATGTTAGAGCCACTTATGACGGCTGCTCAGATACAAAGAATCAACTGCTTATTGAACTTTTTGATAGAAAAAAAGTCTACAGTCATTTTAGACAGAATATTATACCGCATGAAAACTGTAACAGATAAGAATTTGATTACGGACGTTCCTGATGCTGATATGAGGCTATTTTGGGAAAACTTGAATAATGCAAGAAATCTACTTCGTCAGAAATTACAGGAAAAAAACTACCTAGTGACGCATGGGACAGATGGAAATGATTTTAGTCAAAGTTCCCAAAATGATTTTCGAATCTATGTTCAAGCTGCCAGTCAGGTGCGGACTTCATATTTTGTGCATAAATTTCTTAGTGGAAAATTGCAGTAATGATCCTGAACCAATTTCTTTAGTAGCATGTTGGTCTCCAACCTTTGAAAGGGAGCAAATAGGTCCTCGAACTTCCATTATGGCTGTACAATCAATCCTCAAAGCAAAGCATCCAAATCTCCATTAAATGTCACGTGACCCTTGTGAAAATATGCTAAGTTGGACATGTGATGAGGGTTACATGACAAATTAACGGAGGTTTGGATGCTTTCCATCATTGAGGAGTGACTTCGTAACTATAATGAGAGGTTGAAGGTGGATTTGCTCCTTTTGAAAGCTTGTGGACCAATTTGCTACTCGGACAATTGGTTGACCAGTAGTGCAATTTTTTGTTTCTTATTTTAATGTGACTGATTCAACGCATGGATAAATTTGCGGAACTTTTGTTTCAAATCACATATTCTTCATTGAGTTTGTGTAGAAGTTTGTTACTGTGGAAAGGTGAACTCTTAGTAAAGTCTAAATTGGTGGGGTATGTCTGAAATGTGATAATACCAGACATTCAAATGCGATACTATGGTAATCCAGATATTTAATTGTACCAGCAAGAACAACTTATTAAATTGCCATCGATTTTTTTTTTTTTGAAAGCAACCTTTTGCGTGGACATCAATACCATTTATATTATTTGGAGTAACTTCTCAACCATATGCCACATATGCATTCTACACAAGTTTGTGGAAAAAGAAAATTGTTTTCATATTATTATTTTGTTGGGTAATCATTCGAATTTACTTTTTTCACTCGTATTATATCAATAAGTTACATAGATTTTTCTACAGTGAGCTTGTTGACGTACACTTGTATGTACATGTGTGTTTATTGTCTTTGCAATTTCTCTAAAGAAAATAAAAATAGTCCCAAAATCTTTTCGTATTTTTCGTTTCATGTACCATGGTTACACTTATTTATACATGCTCATTTAACATTTTTTCTCTTAGGTAAACATTCTTCTTTGTAACACTCGTCTGAATTGAAGTTCGATCCTTTTAATATATTCTACTCGCGTTCTTAGCAAAATGTGCACATTGGCAAGCGAGGTAATGACTAAACTGTGACAAATTATGTTTGAACTTTGCAGGGTTTGGAAAAGATGGCTAAGGATAAGTTGGTGGACAGAGTATTTTCGACTCCTATTGATGAAAGCACAACAGTTCCTCTTTTGAGTCAAGAGGCGGTCACTAGTCTAAATCTAAAGGAAAGGCCAGGAAATTCATGCAATAGCTTATTCACGAAAAAATTTCTGATTTCTCGACCCACCATCTTTGCAATTGCTGCAATCGGTGTTTGTTTTGGTATATGCGCAGTCGTCCTCCACCCTCAGAGAGTTGTTGAGCTTGGGACGACTATTCAGAGGCGTTTGTTCAATAACTCATTGTATTCATCACATCACTGATCCAAAATGTACACCGTGTTATGTAGGATACGGGTTCTTGACACCAGCATATCAGCACCACTTCCTGGACACTGATTGCCGAGTTGGGTATGAACGTGGCTTCGAGGAAAGTGCTTGTATTTCATTTCCATTGACCTTGAGAATCTGAATCAGATTTGATGGAGAAGTTTATTGTCCCTGGTTTCATACCCTGGTGTACCTCTTTTACCTTTCTTCTGATATTATTGTAACTTTATAGGTTACTGGTTATTAAAACTATATATATCTTGTTATAAAAAGTATGTTGCTTACAAAATTGCATGTAGTATTTCATGATCATTTAATAATTATTTTATTTATCTTTATCTTCGTTCTAAATTTAAAACAGTAATAAAACAGAAAACAAATGACACCCTCGCAGACCATATTTCTAAATGCCTTAATAGCAACTTCAAAATCGATCTCAAGTACGGTCACGATGTGCCGCGGGGATTAAAAAAGTTTCATTTACCGTCCTTCGAGGTGAAGCAGAGATGGATTGGAAAATGTAGGAGATGTGAACAACATATTTTATTGCTACTTTGAACCAGAATCAATACTTGAGAAAGAAAATTCAGAGAAGATTTAATACGAGAGGACACTTTATGCTATTAGTGAGAGTTGAACGTGAATTGCATGTTATTTTGAAATATTTTATAAGTTTTGTAAAAGTAATATTTGATATTAATTTGTTGGGAAGATTTGAGAAATCTCAAAAGAACTAAAAAAAAATAATTTAGAATAGAAATTTAGGAGAAGAATTTTTTTTGTGATGGTGCGCGAAGTTTGATGAAAACACATCGCTTTGACGCTAAGCGGTAATTAAGCGGTCAAAGGACAACGTTGACCGCTTAATGAGCGACTA
>CAIGRS010316865.1:0-12592 GCA_903798395.1 Fraxinus floribunda | reverse complement strand
TTCTATCTGAATTTTTGGGACTTCTACTTCATCTTGAACTCCATAACTTCGAGATTTGGTTCCTATAAATACTCCACAAGGTATAGACACGATCAAAACAAAATAAAGGCATGGCAAGAGAAGAGAGAATTGTTTAAATTAGATTGATAGGATCAAATCTTGTAAGACAATTGGTTGTTTCTTGGTACAATGAATTCTCCTCTTCTACAATTTTCTTGATTGTTGTGTGATCCATTAAATTTCATATTGTTTATATTTTTCTTCTTTAACTATTTTGCCGATTTCTCAACAATTGATATCAAAACATTCTTGATATCGGAGTTGACTCACAACAAGTGATATCAGAGCAATTCTGGTATTGACTTGTTTTGCAACCCAAAGATTTTTCAACTATTTTTTTCTGCCAAATATCACCATTGACAATTTCACTGTATACTGGCTATCTGATTATGTAACATACACACTGAAATGTTCAAATCATATACATGTCAATGGACAAATCTTTTTTTCAAGTTGGTGAGCTGCTCTGCCCAACGGAAACTTGACAGGGGCGGTGCCTTTTGGACTCTCTACTCTTCCTTCTAAGTACTTCCTTGATTTCATCTTCTTTCTTATCCATAAAATCAATCATATCCTTGAGGCTCGTGCTTCGAATCACGGGACGTGTAGGTGCACGTTCAGGTTCAGGTTCTTCAATGTCATGCTTCTCTCCTGCGCTGTATCTCCTGTACTGCCAGCAAACTCTGCAAAAGAAGAATACTAAAGAAAGGAGGCAAACAATGCCACATATAAGAAACAGGCCCCAGAAGCTCGTGAGCCGAAGCTGGTTCTCGTCTATTGGGTTGGTTTGTCCAGAGCATTTATCGTGGGATATCCATTTATTCTGGATTCTCTGAAGCTCGCCGTTTTCTGAAAGTTGAAGGATTGCCGTTGATAAATCAACTGCCAGTGGTGAGTCCCTTGGAAATACCTGACCAACAAATTTTAAAACTAGTTTCAGATGGGACTACACTGTCAATGCAGAATTAGAAGCAAAATGCAATAAAGAAACGGCCCTCACTATCACCACTCCCAATTTAAATCGTTAGTCGAGATTGGCACAACCTATTTCCAATGTACCATTGTAACGACCAGTCAAAGCTACACCAGACCAGCCTATGGATTGGGTGATAGCCCCACCCTATATTGCTTTCTTTTGAAAAAGGCATCATAGTAGTAGTTCATGGTTTAACACAACAATGTTCCCTTTCCTTCCCAGGGTGAGGAGGGATTTTATAATCCCCGGGGGATGGTGACGTCTTCTGGTAAAGGCCTTGATGGCAGTTTGCTCAAGTCTTAAATATATATAACACAGCCTTTCCTTCCCCAGGCCACGTGGGGTTATACAACTATGGAGCAGATATGAATAAATTAACACTAACAAACCAGGTCAATTTTATCAATTTTATACGAACACTTCAGAATTGGACAAGAACATATCACAAAACTTGGTGCATGAGCTATAAAAAGTTAAAATTGCAACTATAAAACTTACGAATCCCCATCCACTTTTTGTGAACTCCATTCCCACAATCCTGAATTTGCACTTTGTGCTGGATAAGAATAGCTCAACATAGGGGCGCTCGTCAACAATGGCAGCTACTCCTCCACCACTCGGACCTTTCTGAAGGGCACTAATGTAATCATTTTGGCTTTTCATTATTCGGAGCCTCGACTCCGCAACATTTAACTCATCAATAAGATAATTGTACGCAAATGACCCATCCTGGATCCCTATTGGATCAGTACTTGAGATCAAACTGTCAATTCCTTGAACTTTCGAACTCAGCTGCTGTACTGTGAGTATTGATGTCAAACTAGCTGTATAACTTGAATTGATAATTAACACCACAAACAGCCACAAGATCAGCACCAAACGTCCCAGGGTGCTTACAGTGTCCTGTCCTAAACATTCCAAGCCAATCAGTCGAGTGTTAGATTCTGATACTGAAATAATCACAAAAAACTTCCAAGAAAATCAATGGTGAAAGCCAAAAAAAAAAAAGATTAGCAGGATTTTACTTACTATGTGAAAAAAACATGGTTGAGAAACTAAACCTGAAAGATCAACATACAATTTAGTACGGGCATGTCAAACATTAAATAGCATGATATGAATGTACGTGTTTAAGTACAAATTACATTTATGCATTACTATTTATGTACTTATGTAAGGCTTGTATCTATCTTCAGTTGAAAAGAGGAGTCCATGGCGACCAAAAACTCAATTTTGGATCTGGATCAATTTCAGTCGCTTGTCATCAGATTAGAACCACAATAAAGAGATTGATGAAGATGCCACTTGAACAACTTTAAGTACTTACCTTATGAGTCATACATTAGGGAATATTAAGGGATTAGACACCTGTTTGGCATTCCACTTGCATGCGTTCTACTTTGGTCACTCGTCTATTTTTTTGTTGTAGACTTGGCACTCAATTTTCATTTACTTATCCCATCAGTCACTACAGTCAATTCCAGCAATGAAAACTAACAGAATATGCACATAGAGGACTGATTTCCTACATGCATAAACTCAAGCATTTTTCAACAACTGTCAGCCAGTAGGGATAAGTAATAAATCCGTCCTCCACATGCATGTTCTGTTAGTTTTTACACAATTGATTGCATTGACTAAGGGATTAAGTAAATGAAAGTTGCACGATAAATTTGCAAAAAAAAAAAAATGGTGAAAGACGCTGAGTGGCCAAACTGGTTTTTATACTGTATACTAACTATTAAGTGCATCACATTTTAAGAGTTGTAATCCAAGTTCTCCTCCCATGAAGTTTTACTTAGACTTGTATTCATTTGTTTTTAAACTAAATGTATGTACGTTTATAATGGGTGCTCAATAAGGGACAGAAGGGACAATCACATGATACAAATGTGCATTATATATGCATAATGAAGGTGTTTGATGATTGAAAAGTAGAGATACTAACCAAAATATCATTATCAGTTGTTGCCTTGGAGAACCACGGAACTCATGATTCATCCGATGCTCGAGTATCCAGATCACGGCTCCCACAAAGAGAAAAAACACACAAGTTAAAACCCACATTTGCCAAGTAAATGGCTTGAGGAAAGACCATGGACTAGATTTAATCTCTTTGACGTGAACAACGACAACGAGCCCAGACTCCAAGTAAGGTTGTGTAAAGTCCACACTTCTCGTCCTATTTGTGGTAATAGTAATATCCCCGACAGCAGCATCATATTTCTGTGGATCGAAGAAAACAAAAATAAGATTCCTGATAAAAAGAAAGTTTTGAATCACGGTTGTCAAGGTAGTTTAGTAAAAATTAATCTGCTCTTAGAAAGAGCACAAGTGCAATTGATAAAGATATTATAAAAAGCACAAGTAGAAATCCGAGAAATAACTTTAGAAACATAATATAAAGACACAGTTTTTGTCAGACGTCAATCCTTAGTCAAACAGTGTCACATTCTAGTCTAAATTTTGTAAGTGCTTTTCACTCTGCTGCTATCTTTATTTTCGATTTTGTTTACTTGTTTCTTATATTACTGGAAGCACAGTGGCTATTCTAACAAGAAATGCATATAAAAAAATTGGGAGGAAATACCAGGTATCTTTTGAAAGTTCAATCCGGGATGTTTACTTTCAGTATTCATTTCAGTATATGCCTAAATTCTAATCTTCAAAAAAAGGATAAGTCAAATCACAGTATTTAGTACATGTAACCAGAAAGGGGGTGCTTACACTTTGTGCCACATCATTAACAAGGTTGCTAAATGAAGGGTTTCTTCGGCCATCTCCGTATAAAATATATTCATGAGGAACAGGGTAAGGCAGCAATCCTGTTGCAGCTTCAAATATGTCGATGCAATATCCTTTGGCCCCTCTAGGTCCTTTGTCTTTAGTCACAAATTCAGCATAAGTAACTCGATATGGCACTGCAATTTGCAAAGGCTTCCCGTTGTTTGGGAACACCCATCCCCGAGGCTTTGTTGTATTTTCCCCAGGCCATATAACACTATAGAGATTTTGATTACTGGTAGAAGTGTTCGGTGGCTTCGTATATAATATTTCTGGTGCAACGGTAGAAAGCCCTGAGTAATTTGACCAATAACCAAGCAACCTCAATGAAGTTCCATCAATGTTAAGAACGTCATATGCTGGACGAATCAAATCTTTTTCAGAATCAAATTGTATTGGTCCAGTTAGACCTGTGAAGTTTGTTGCAATAAGTTTCTGGAGTAACTTTGGGCCTTCATTAAAAATTCGGAGGACACTTAGTTGCAGAGAGGTCCCATTGCTGTCTTGCAATCTGGGATCATCAGAGAAAGTAACAGTTCCTCCATCATCAAAGAAAGAATCAAGAGCTCGAGCAAGTAACCACACAGAATCATATGAATATAGAGCATAAGAATTGAACTTTGGGGTTTCTTTATCTTTCAAGTTTGTCCACCGAGAAGTAAATTTTTTTTTAATATCAGAATCTGGCGTGTGATGGCGAAGTGCAATAACCCCTTGTATAAGATCCATAGTATCAGGATTAACAGTATCTGAAGAATCCAAAACAGAAGGAAGCCAGTCTGTAGAAATCCAAACATATCCATTGCCCATCATTCCAAGACGTTTTGCTATTGAAAAGACTTTAAGACCTGAATCAGGATTAACGTGTATGACAAAAACCCGCGATTCCATAAGGTTCATTGCAACCAACAGTCTATCTATGTCACTTGATGTGGCTCCAGGAATAAAAGCAGCCTTATAAGAAATCTTAGCACGGTTCTTTGCAAGTGCATCACCCAATATAGAAATCCCATTTCTACCATAATGATCATCAACAAAGATGGCAATTACTTCTTTCCATCCAAAGTATTCTACAAGATCGGCAACAGCATACATCTGGAAGTAATCACTTGTCGTAGTGCGAAGGAAGTACGGGTACTGCAGAGCAGAGAGAGTTGGGTCTGTAGCCCCAAATGATAAGAGTGGCACATGAAGTTCACTCACGACGTGGGAAATAACATGGGCTATTCCCGACGACTGTGGGCCAATTGCAGCAATAACATCTCTTTCCATAAGCTGCATAGCTGCATGAGTAAGAATGCCCTGTCAGAACTTTTTATTTACCTCTTTATTTTTCTTTTTTTCTATTTTTTTTTTTCCTTGTATCATTATGAAACTAACAAAAAGTTGGGACAAAGGAAAAGCAATCAAAAATTTTGAGATTAAGAGAAAGAAGCATGGCCTGCCGCTTATTTTGATTCTACCCAATATCCTCTAGTTGCTACATATAGCCAAGATCGTAAGCTTCAAATGTGCAACAAGTTGTTATATTTCTGATTCTGGAGGCAAGAGAACATTATAGGCTAAGAGAAAAGATACCGTACTCGTTTGTAGAACCTTTTCAATTCCTCCAAAGTCATAATTTTATAAGAAACTGATTATGCAATCAACTTCTACAGAGATGCTTGCCAAGAAAAATTTATAAAACGATTAAACTTCTATAGGAAGATATTGTCTTGGACAGATAAAGAAAAGAAAACATGTAAATCTGGAATTTTGCACTTGGCACATAGCTTTATTGAGCTGAATTGAATATTTATGTGTGTCCTACTCTATTAAATTATATACTGTAGTATTCAAAATTGGTTTTGAACTATCAAACTTTATAATGCACAAATACTACCTTCAACAGTTCCAAGAAATCCACTGCAATTTGTATCCCGCAAGATGAGGTTCATCTTTGTGCCCTTAAGAACGCTAGAATCAGAATTTATATCATCAACAGCAGCAACAATTGCAGGCTTTGCCGACCGTCCAATAGCCGAGTTTAATGTAAACAAAGCTCCAACATTCACCACCCTTGGCCTAGCAGGAGCAGTGGTATTTCTAGTTATGCCAATAACTTCCATGGGCACCCACAAAGAAGAAATGAACATGACAAGTACTTTCATTATATGCAAATGGCCCTCCATTTCGAAGAATCCCAGGATAAGAACAATTGATTCTTCCAGTCAAATTGCCATATTTTCAAGAAATTAAGCACCTGCTAGCAGATTCATCAGGAGAGGAAGGCTCAAAAAAAAAAAAAACCAGAATTTGAATTCAAGAAATTTAAGATTTTCAACACACGGGCTGTTCCAAAAATAAAAGTTATAAAAAGGAAAAAAACCAACTTGCCACTTAGATATTGATTCCCACAATGCGACAGAGAGGAGCAATGTTCAAACTGAAAATAATTAGGAANTCAAGAAATTTAAGATTTTCAACACACGGGCTGTTCCAAAAATAAAAGTTATAAAAAGGAAAAAAACCAACTTGCCACTTAGATATTGATTCCCACAATGCGACAGAGAGGAGCAATGTTCAAACTGAAAATAATTAGGAATACAAAATTTTCTGAGCCCCATAATCCAATTAACTGGGTTTACCACTTTAAATAAATAAACCCAGTCAATCACACAAGCATTTATACTCATGTAGTTAATGACTGATTGCACTAATTCTTTGAAAGTGACAATGGAAACTTGTAGAGATGAACTAAAGATAATAAGTGCCAGCAAGTGGTGAGAGAGTGGGGGCTGCCCAGAAATATTTACCTCAAGAACATCCAAGAATCCAATTTGTGCAATTTCACAGTTAAGTCCACATGCATGTGATGTGTGTGTGTGGAGCTATGAACAAGAGAACCATTTTGTACAAGTAGTCAAATTAACAAGGTACAGACTACACAGTCTTGCAAGCTAGGCAAAGAATTATTCTTTCTTTCCCATTTATACTCACTTCACAATTTTGCTTTATAATATGCATCTTGTCACCAAAAAAGTGTGATTGTGAAAACTTGTTAAATCGAGTGAGAATAATTTATACTGAAAAAGATACGTGGTAGACAAGATGTACGTCATAAAACTGAAGGGAAAATTGCAGCATTAGTCCTCAGCCTAGCCTACAGGTCCCAATCTATTTGTTTTGGCCTTTGGGCATTTCGGCACTTAACCAACCTATCCTTTTCAATGCAATGTGCTTCTCAATTGACGGGAACTGCTAAAAATTCAAATTTTATGTATGCATGCATGTGTACCTCTCCCCTATCTTCTTCTATGATTAAATTGGTTAATTAGCATAAAAAGTTCTCATAATTCTGTATTCATTGCGCAAATTGTTCTTATCGTTTCGATCATGGCGTTTGCACACTTCATCATTTCTTGCGAAATTTGTCCTTTCCGTCTCATTCCGTTAATTCATCCTGCCAAATATAGGCAATCGATGCAAGAGGTCATTATGATTTGTCTTTATTGCTTAAATCATCCATATCGTCTCAATTTTGACAATTGGATCCTTAAATCGATATTTCTTTGCAAAAAAGACCATTATCGTCTTTTTTCTCCAGTTGAAAATAACTAATTTACCCTAATCTTTAAACCAAAAAAAGAGATGGTCACAGCTAGAGTTATAAGTTTTTTAGAAGTACAAACGAATTTCACATAAAATAATTTAAAGCGCACTAACAAAAGAAAAATATTTCATCTTTCTAATTAAACCCCCCCCCCCCCCCCACCCCCCGGTCATCAATCGCTGCCACCACCATATCTATTTTCCCCGTCCCCTGTAGCACCATAGAGTAGAGGGATATAACTATTTTTTAGTAATCAGGTTTCGTGTTACAATTTTATTTTTATTTTTTTTCAGTGAAGTTAAAAAGGTTTTTTAGGGATATAGTTATTTTCAACAAATTCTTGTTTCTATCTTCTTGTGGCTGATTAAATACACATATACCCACTGCATCAGTTTTTTATTTTTGCTCTGAATTCAAGTTTCTTTTGCCTTACAAAATGATGTATGGAGATGGGATTTCTTCTTTCATTAGAGTGTTCGTTCAAGATCTTGATCCATACTTCAATCCTAACTGTCTTAATGTCAAACCCATCTAAGAGGAAAATAATTTATTTATTTTTTGGAAGATGATTTTTTGTTAATAGATTTTAAATTATTTCAAGTGGGGTCGTTTGCACTATTTGAAAATTTTAGGACTTTAATTGCAATTATTTTTTTATATACTATTTCTTTCTTTTCTATTTGTTTATTTAAAGATGAGTGTAAATTAGTTATTTTACAATGTTTTAATGAAGAAAATAAATAGTAGAACCTTTTTGCGCAAAGAAAGATCAATTTGATGGTCCAAATTCTAAAATTGAAAGGGTAGAGACAATTTGTGCAACGAAAGCAAATGATAGGGACGTTTTACACAAATTATCCATATTGACAGAATGAGATGGAAATAATCAACTACGCAAGAAAATGTTGAAATGAGTGTACAAATGCCAAAATTTAAAATGATAGTGACGATTTGCACAATGAGTGTAAATGATCAGGACGTTCCATTAAATTGAATTGATTTTAATTTTAATTTTTTGGGTTCTATAATTAAATTGTTCAAGTGATTTGGACGAGAAGATGATGGAATTGTTTGGATAATTGTGGGAGGAAGAACAAGTCCCTGCTTGACATCTATTTTAACGAGTTCTTTTCATAAAAAAATTAGTTTTGAAATAGTGATTTTTTAAATAATGTTTCGTTAAAAAGTATAAAATATATATGATTTACATGCAAAATATTTTATTGTGTGAATGTGTGATTGAAAATAAGTTTGAGCAATAAAAAATGGAGTTTTGAGACATTAAGCCCCTGTTTGATGGCAATTATTTTAAGAAAAATAGAGTTTTGAATAGTAAATTATTGGAAATTTGTGTGGTTAAAAGTATAAAAAGTTTTAAGTTTACGTACAAAATATTTTATTATATAAATGTGTGTGTTGGGTTTTGTGACCCAAATTCGATCCAAGTTGCATAAGGTGTAATTTTTCTCTCCATTGGTTGTTAGTAAACTATTTGGTTCATCTATCAATTTCATTTTCTTGTTTTGCTTTCATTTAATCATATTATTATTTGTGCGATCTATACTTCATATCGCGTCATATCACCTCATCTAATTCCTAACAAGTGGTATCAAAGCTAAGATTCTGCAGAACAAGAATTTGATTCGTTCGAGATTTTTGTTATCGATAGCTACCATGAAGTATGATATTCCGCTGTTGGATCGCAGTACAAGTTTTTCTTTGTGGCAAGTGAATATTAGAGCTATATTGGCGGAGATGAATTTGGATGATGCTTTGTTGGAATTTGATAAGATGTCCACAATTTGAACAACAGAGGAGAAGCAACCAGAAAGATCGCACGGCACTTTCGCAGATTCATCTTCATCTATCTAATAACATTCTTCAGGACGTTTTGAAGGAGAAGACAACAGCTGCATTGTGGTTAAAATTGGAGCAATTGTGCATGACCAAAAGTCTAACCAGCAAATTGCATCTGAAGCAGAGACTTTATTCTCATCACATGGTAGAAGGTAGATCACTAGAAGATCATATGGCTGTGTTTAAGGAGATTGTCGTTGATCTAGAGATGTTAAGAGGTAAAATATGATGATGAAGACTTGGCTTTAATCTTGTTGTGCTCGCTGTCTAGTTCGTTTTCATCGTTTAGTGACACGATTCTGTACAGTCGTTACACACTCACCATTGAAGACGTATATGATGCATTGTTCTCAAAGGAGAAGATGAAATAGTTGGTTGGAGCTGGTTCCAAAGATGATGAAGCTCTTGTGGTTAGTGGTGATTGGAAGGGCAAGTCGATGGTGGATTTCAGCAATAAGGTCTGCTATTACTGCAAGAAGAAAGGACACATCAAAAGGGATTGCGAGAAGTTGCAGGGTATGGGTAATTCAGCTGCAAATTGTGGAAGGCAATCAGAGACTTCAGGTGAAGCTGACATCGCAGAGAACTTTGTAAGTGGGTATGATCTTTTGACTATTTCTGATGTGGAATCCAAGCCTGACGAGGAGTAGATGTTGGATACAGCTTATGCATTTCATATGAGTCCCAATCGGGATTTGTTTGAATCATATGAAACGGTGACGCAAGGTGTCGTTGTCATGGGAACGAAGAATCTTGTCAGGTAGCTGGTATTGAGAGAGTCATATTGAAGTTGGTGGATGGAACAATCTGAACACTGGTCAGGTTCGACATGTTCCAGATTTGAAGAAGAACATCATCTCGCTGAGTACCCTAGATTCGAGAGGGTACACGTTCTCTGATGCGTGTAGAGTCTTGAAGGTTCGAAAATGTGTCCGTGTTGTATTGAAGGAGAGGAGAAAGTCCCGATTATACATCTTGCAAGGTCAGGCAGAATCAGTGAAGAAAAATCAGCACATGTTTGGTACCGTGGTGGATATACAGTTTGGTATAGTACCTTTGGGAGTTAGCTCTGGGTTAATTTTGAAGAATATTACTCTGTCGAATTTGGGAGATATGGGTAATTTCACTTTGCCACCACAGTCTGCGGTTCGATTATATTCAACGGTTAAGGAGAGACATATTGGAAAAAGGTACGGGGATGCTAATCTGGACGTGCATGCTTTTGAAATTGTTGAAGGTGACGGGTCTAGCCATGGGCCTTCAGTTAAAGCATTTAACGGAGATTCTGCTATAGAGTATGCTTCGACCCTGTTTGTTAAATTTTGAATTTGTTGTGAATTTTGGGAACTCGGGAATTGAGTTCATTTGTATCCGTGTTTGGGTATAGTGGAAGAAGAAGAATATTTTCGAGTATTGGAGAGGTTTGTTTCAAGTTGAACAGTTCAACGTGTTTCGCTGCGTTGAACTTATTTTTCTTGTGGAGAAGTTTTGGAGCTTCGTTCGCTGCACCAAAATTTGTGTCAAGATGGAGATTGTTGTGTTTTGTGATCCCAAATCCGGTCCAAATTGGGTGTAGAGTTTCACATTTTGGAATATTATGCTTGAAGATGTCAAAATAGGGTCCAAAAAAGAAAAAAAAATGGATTGACGGCGCTGGACGGACGCTCGACTCCCGCTCAAGCGAGAGGAGAAAAATTGGAACAGCGGGCTCGTCGCCCACCGTCGCTTGAGCAACAGGCTCGGGTCCGCTTATCGCTCGAGCGGCGGATTTTACGCGAGATTTGACCTAGTTTCCATATTTTAGACTTATTCTAGGGTTTGAACGTTTCTCCTATAAATAGTTGACTTTTCATTCAGTTTATGAGACCTTAAGTTGCAGAAGGTGTAATTTTTCTCTCAATTAGTTGTTAATAAAATATTCGGTTCATATGCCAATTTCATCTTTTTGTTTTGCTTTCCTTTAATCTTGTTATTATTTGTGCGATCTATACTTCATATCGTACCATATCACCTCATCTAATTCCTAACGGTGTGATTGAAAATGAATTTGAGAATTAAAGAGTTTTGAAATAATAGTAGTCAAACATGGGCTAAAGTTGCTTATAAGTAGAATATAAATAGGGATGGTTGTGCAGTTGGCGGCTGAGGGTAATGGGTGATAGTTGCAAATGACAATCGGTTGTCGTCGTGGAGGTGGCCGTGACTTATCATTTTTTCTTTCCTTCCTATTTGCTTTTTTATTTATTTTCAAGTGAAATCATATATGTTTACTATTTTGTCTCGTAGAAAAGCGGAATGTGAAAACTTCGCAATGGATGGTTATTGGTTCGATCGAACTGACCCACCTTCAACAGCCTTTGTTTATGTACTTCGTGACCTTAAATTTGCCCAACTAGAATTAACATCTGAGCCAAGCCTAAAATGAGGATCGAATTAGCCCATCGATTCGTTAATATTGCAGGTTAGGCCATCCAACCAGCTGATCCAACTAAAAATATCACCAACTGAACCAATCTCGGAGCATCTTTCAAATTTGAAAATCATACTGGCTCACAAATCTGCCAATATTGCTAGCCAGGTCAGCCTTCCTACAGCATCACAATTGAGACTCATATGGGCTTAAACCGACTCATCAAAGAATATCATCCAAGTTGGCCCGAAACGTCTCCCCAATTTGAGGACTGGACTAGCGAAGATATTGCAGCCTATCCAACCCTTAGAGTGCATTTGATTTGTCGTTTTGAAGTCATTTTCAGTCTAAAACAATCAAAATGTGTTTGGTTTGTTATTTTCAAAAATACATTTTTAAAAACAAGGAAAATTTTACAACATAAAACTCAAAATAATTTTTTGACGTTTGGAGTGTGTTCAATAAAAACACTAAAAAAAACTCAAAATAAGGAAAATGAACTTAAACATTTCTCAAATTAAAATGATTAATAAAATCACACAAAACCTACCCCAAATACAAATACCGATAAAACTCAATCATCGTATATAAATAAAATTGATGTGTTTGAAAAAAATGTCATAAAACTATTTCTAAATGTTTTAAACCAAATGCATTTTCTGCAATTTTAAAATTATCCCTTAAAACAGAAAATAAAAAATGAATTCATAACTGAAAACAGTACAAACCAAACGCGCCCTTAGAGTTCCTTTTTAATTTTTTGAAAAATGAACGTAATTTTAACTAAGCCCTAATTAGAAAGAAATAATATTGTGTGAGAAATGAGATATTATGAAAAAATTAATAGAAACATAAATTCGATTAGAATTTAGAAAGAAAGAAAGACACACTACAGTTAAATCTCGATAAAGTA
>CAIGRS010316855.1:0-10585 GCA_903798395.1 Fraxinus floribunda | reverse complement strand
GGGGAGGGGGGGGGGTGGGGGGGGGGGGGGGGGGGGGGGGGGGGGGGGGGGGGGGGGGGGGGGGGGGGGGGGGGGGAGAGAGAGAGAGAGACTATTTTTATGTTTTTATATAGATTGTTGCTTTGGGATGACAAGGTAAATGATAGAACAATTAACGTAATGCTGCCATACAGACATTTATTAGAATGAGTCAGTACCAGTTTTTGTGATTGGTGCAAAGAGGTACATTAATTAATAATCTGTACCATACTTGTTTAGTATGTCACCTACTGATTTCCCTAATTTCTGGCCATTAATGTTATTTAACTTTGGGATAAAGTTATTCATATACAATATTATATTACCATTAACCTTTTCAAGTTGGTATTGTTGTCTGAAGTGTCTAACTAAAACTTGATGTGTTATTGTAGGATGTGGCTATGTTTTACAATATACAGTGCAACAAGTTCACCAGTGTCTTTGTTGTTATTTTTTGAGCCTTCTAGCATTGCATTCGAGACACTACAGGTAGCATTCAGGTGGATTAGTAGAATTTATGGCATTACTGAATAGAAATCATGAATTTGTTGACTGTTTTCTAATTTTTATCTATAGGCCCTGGTGGTTCACGGTTTTCAGTTGCTTGAGATATGGGTGCATCACTCTGCACGAGATATTGCAAATTTCCGGTTATCTAAAATCTTCGATATATCCCCTGCAGGTGGGTCTAAGTCTTCGTTTGTACCTGTCTGTTTTTGTTTTGTTTTGTTTTGTTTTTGTTTTTTTGTTTTGTTTTTTGCAGATTTCATAAGCCATTGTTCTGTTGTCATCGAAGACGTTGTACCAACTTTGGTGTTGATATTTTTCTCTGATTTAAGAGTGTTGTTTCTTTGCAAGCAAATTTATCTCGGTAAAGCATGATATGT
The DNA here is from genome assembly GCA_903798395.1 of Fraxinus floribunda. Lineage (NCBI taxonomy): Eukaryota > Viridiplantae > Streptophyta > Magnoliopsida > Lamiales > Oleaceae > Fraxinus > Fraxinus floribunda. The sequence goes on along the minus strand of CAIGRS010316855.1, from coordinate 9,680 downwards.
TTTAATTAGATAGACCTATATATCTTGGACTTGGGTACGGTTGTCGGGTTCGGGTACATATCTAGGAGTAGGATATTTTTTCTTCTAAAACTTGGCATACTGGTACATGGCTAAAAAAGATCCAAAAAATTTAACATGGGTATGTCTTCCAAACAAAAAATATTTTAAAATATTATATGCTAATAATTTTAGATGTATTTTTTAGAGTGTGTAGAATTAAGTGGGCTTAGCGAGTACTTACTAGAAACTATTTTATAAGGGAAAGCCCTCATTTTTTATTGATGAAAAATCTTGATCCCCTTCTTCCACTGGCCGTGTATGGCACATTTCATAAATGTCATAAGCTGGTCAACGATCACTCCATTGCCGTTATTTCGAGAAAGCTAATGATATCAGCCGATCATCACTTCTCAAGAGCCTGAAGACGCCCTATTGCGTCAAAGAAGGCTGCCTCTTCTGTTTGCGTCGTATCACTTTTTTCCTCGATAGCGAGCAATACCAATTCTTCATGCCTTCAACATCTTGGTTTTATGCCTCAACATCAATTTTATTGCTTTAAAAATATTGAGCCTACTTTTCGTTTTCCTTCAAACTCTGCTTCCTCCCTTGGTGATCTTTCTTCCATTTTTTTGCTGCGTCACTTTTAAATTGAAGTATCTAACGCAGATGCACACCCAATATCTAAATGTCGTACCCGTCTCGACATAGGTACACGCATGGGCGGAGGTAGTGGGGGCAGCCCATATAAATTTTTTAAGAAGAAATTGTAATTTTGGGCCAAATATTAGCATTAGTCCAGCTCAGCATTGCCCCCCCAGCCCATATAAAATCCTTAAAAAGAAATTGTAAATTTTGGGCCAAATATTCTAGTTTGAATCTCAACCCAAGTCCAATGCTCAATTATTCAAATTGTATTAAAGATGCTACGATTATTAATTACTCTTTTCATGACATTCATGAAACGTGAATAGTTTATTGTCAAATTAGATATTCTATTTAATGCACGTTTGACTAAATTCACTTATAATTATTAATTAAATTTTATTATACATAATTTGTATTGATTAGATCTAGAAGTAAATTACTCATTTTAGTACTTAGAGACACTACATATTTTGCTAAATTTAAAAGTAATTAATTTTTTTTTATTTGTGCGTATGTTTTCATATATTACTTATTCATATTTATATAAAAAAAAAAAATTACTTATTTTGACCATGAAAAAGATATTATGATCAAAATAAATAGTTTACTCTAGATTCGATATTGACAATAAAAAAGAATATTTGTTAAAAATTATTTATTTATAAAGTAATCTATTTAATTTACTCTAGATTCGATATTGACAATAAAAAAGAATATTTGTTAAAAATTATTTATTTATAAAGTAATCTATATATAAGTATATCCTTGAAATCGAGCAAAAAACGAACGTAAATTTAATTTAATTTCTTTGACCCTCAAAATTCTTAGTTGATTTTTCTCACTTTGATTGAGATTCTTCACTCACTTTGAAATGTGGTGATATAAAAAAATCGATAAATACACCAAATAATATTTCGAGACAATAACATATGGATTATAGTGGTATATTATCGACTACGTGTTTTGATCAAGTTTTCAGTTGTTTGGAAAGATTGGTTATCAAAGTTATTAGAAGCATACTCTCTAAGTAATTTTTAAAATTTTCATTGGTGGATATGTATTTTTGCTTATTTCTGTCATGATTTGGTCAATTTATATTTTTTAAGGCAAGCATCAATTTTCTATTTGATAAAAAAAATACAAAGATTTAGTGGAATATCTTAATGTGAGACATCTGAACCCATTTTTATTTTATTTTATTTCATTGAGTTCCGTATATATATTTTTTTTTATCATGAATATCACGAGAATAGCCTCCGAAACTCGATTTCTTATGGCGTGAGTTTATTCGAAATTTTTTTAAGTTTCATCCCTTCCTATCATTTTCTGGCTCCGCCCTTGGGCTCATGATCCAAAATGAAGAGTGAGCATCTTAGAGATGAACAAGGTATCTCACATTTTAGTGTGAATCTTGGTTGATCTAATAGTGAAAGCACGTTGCTTATCAAAATGTGAGATTTATTTTTAAAAAAAAAAAAGCCAACGCAATTTCTGTGATGGTTTAGCTTTCTTCAAATTATGCCAAATTAGGAAAAATCCATAATCCTAACATAATTGTGGTTTTGATCTTATTCTTCTTTAAGACTTAAAGGTCTTTGAATGAATTGTGATAAGTTTTACTTTCAGAATTCAGAGTATGCTTTTATTTATGTGGTTAATGTGCAGTCATTTTGGCAGGTGACTTGAGTTGTAGGCTTTGGGAGTAATTACATGGTCAATTTTATTCCATTTGGTGCAAAATGGTTAACCCAAATTTTAAATTAAACCTTAACTCCTATGTCAAAGTGACAATGCCTGATGTTATGACTCTTCTACATTTTCTCGTTCATATTTTCTTTTCCTCGTGGAAAAAATACTTTTTCACAAGTCTTCTATGAATTGTTTTGGGACCCTCGTTATGAATTGAAATTTATACCGATAAGAGAGCTTGTATTATTCAGTGATTATGTTCTAAGGTAGCGCTATTCTATAGGTTCGTTGTGGGAATGGAAAGGCATCCTTATTCGGAATTTGGGGTTTTTCCTGGACATGATGACACTGTTGATGGCCATTGCTCATTATCTTCATATTTGGTTGCTCCATGGCATGGCATTTCATCTTGTGGATGCTGTCCTTTTCCTGAACATTCGGGTAAATGTTTCTTTCTAACTGCTACTGCAATTATAATTTTTTCTATCCTGCTTGATCTTTTTGTTGCAGTTGTTAACATTTCAGGTTCTGCGTTGCCATACTGTTGGTCTGTTATGTTACTTATATTCACACTTTTTTGCGCTTAGGCCCTTCTAAGTGCATGCATAAAACGTGCCAAAGGTTTCATCAAATTGCGGATGGCTTTGGGGACCCTTCATGGGGCACTTCCTGATGCTACCCATGAGGAGCTCCGAGCATATGATGACGAGTGTGCTATTTGTAGGGTAAATTTGACTCACCTTTACTTCCCCATCTAATTTAATTTTTCCCATTTTTAAGCATGTTAAATATTGGGAAATGACAGGAACCAATGGCGAAAGCTAAGAAGCTGTCTTGTAATCATCTTTTTCATCTTGCATGCTTGAGATCTTGGTATGTATATTCTCTAATAATTTCCCAAAATGCTTGTTTATCGCCGTGTGGGTGGGGAGATACAATCTCTGTATGACATATCATTGACAGGTTAGATCAAGGTTTAACTGAGAACTACTCTTGCCCCACTTGTCGGAAGCCACTTTTTATGGACCAACCTGAAAATGGGGTAAGCCCCCGTGCTGCAGAAATTTCAAGAGATGAGCAGCTTGCTCGTGAAATGAGTGCTGTACTTGAGCTGCCAAATCTTCCTGGCCATAGCCTGCCCTCTGGAGCATTACCTCACCAGCCACAGAATTTGGAAAATGGTGATCGGAGGTCCTTTTTTTTCTCTTAAAGCTGGAGTTACTATCTGGTATTAGATATGGTTTGCCTAATATAATTTTGATTGATATTGCTTGAAGTAAGTTGTAAGAACATTTCTTCTCTGGAATAATTTGCTGTGACCGAGGACTTCAAATTATAAGAAAGCCAATAGATGCCACAACTGTGGAATTTATAACCTTCCATTTTTTATTGGTTCGAATATTTAAATCAATCGCCAATACCATTTGATATAACTTAGTTTAAAATTGAATTTTCTCTTAAATGTAATGAGACGCGGAAAGGTTAAATGCTGAGCCTAGCTTTGGCAATGACTTATTGTTGGTTGTATAATAATCTTATTTGGTAGAATATAAACTTCATTTACCCTCTGAAAAGCTTCTAATGCTTCAACAAGGGAAATGTCAAGTGGCTCTAGTAGTTCTATGCACTTGATAGCTATCTTGTCCCCTCTGCCATACTGAAATGGTGATGAAGTTATTATTGCCAACCATTGTTCTGCTACAAACACTTTCGGTTCACTTCTTTTCAATCTAAGACGCAAAATTCGTTAATGTTCTTTTTTCTTTTCCTTTTTACTTTTCCATAGGAGGAGGACTGGAATTGAATCGAGTTGGTTGGGTTTAGATGGAGCAGGCGCTTCTGGATTTGGTCAAGTTCAGATGGTAATGAGGCAACTTGCAGCCGTAGGAGAAACTGCCCTTGAAGATGCTGCATGGGGATTGTTTCCTCCAAATCCCTCTCAGGCTGGTACATCCAGAACAGGCGCCCCTCCTCTTGGCCCTCTGCGGTATCCCGTTGGTTCTGGTGGTTTAAGTATGAGGTCACCACCACGTGCGCCGAATGATGATATAGCAAATATACTCAGCATGGCTGAAACAGTTCGGGAAGTGCTGCCCCACATACCTGATGATTTAATCTTCCAGGTAAAACTTTAATTCATTCTGAGTGAAGAAAGCTTTACGTCCTATGTGAAAATTTCATGATTAAAGTTTTTTGTATCACAAAAAGTTTAGTTCATGTTTTTGTCAAAACCCAGTCTGATATTCGATATGCGGGAACTTGCAGGATCTACATCGGACGAATTCTGTGATGGTCACTGTGAATAATCTTTTGCAAATGTGATTTTTAGCCACTTTTTCCTTTTTTATTCTTTCGTTCAAGTTCTTGATAATGGAAGGCTGTAACTGGTGCAGGCTTAAGACGCATGAAATCGGCTTATTTGCACCTTGTTTTGTTGTTATAAGCTTTCTTTTGTTTATATGAAGGGTTTAATAAAACTATTTCTTTAGGGAAAATGTTCAAATACCACTCTTGTAAGGAAATAAAAAATGAGTACTTGTGCGTTAAGATCTTAATGCAGTAGTGCTTTTGTCAAGTTGGGGTTTGAGATTTGTCTTGTTCCTTGTTAGTTAAACAGATAGCGACATTGGCCCATTTCATGATAGTCCGAGGAATGTCATTTAGCATCATCGGTGTTAAAACACCAATCTTGATTGCACTAATGTGATATTAAACAAGAAATACAATTAAACGCGTCATTTGATTTTTCATTGAGCTTATTACATAAGCGTCGTTTAAATTGTTATTCTAGCACCAATTATTTTAAATGGTATTATTTTGATGATCTTGGTGTCATTTCTTGAGTGACCTACTTTTAATGAGTAGCTAGCAGAAATTTTCATGGCCAACTTGGACAGTTGGACTGTCCACATTGGGTTGGCTCACGTGAACTAATGATTGTGTTCAGATTAATTAATTGAAAGAAAACCTCAACTCTACCCCATGACTTCTATAAAAAGTAAAATTTTAGGAATTGTGTTTGGTAAAAATGGATATCATCAAGTTCGATGTGGACCTAAAATGTTTGGATTGTCGTTTGCATGAAGATATTATTACTTATTATTGATATTATTAAACTCCTGTTTGGTATCGATTAAATCAGATTTTTTGTAGATTTTGATAAAAATTGATAAAATCTATGGTTGAAAAGATGTGGGTTCCATGAAATACGTAATAAAAATTAATTGTTGATTTTAACTTGAAAATAAAATAAAATTTTAATTTGAATCAAATATGGGCTAAACCTTACAACTTATTTTAATCAACATTGAAAGTAATAGTTCTATTCTAAGTGTACGTTTGATACTCATTAATTTATTTTATTGTTTGTTATCTGATCATTTTTAACCACATATTCACACAATATAATATTCTACACGTATACCAAAATCTGTTCCTTAATTTTTAACCACGCATTCTTCTAAAATTACTATTTAAAACTCATTTTTTTCCCAATTAATGAGAATCAAACAACCTCTAAATTCTAAATTAAAATTAAGCTTAGTTATTGGTTAATTAGTTTACACATTTGATTTTTAGAGATTAAAGCGTTGGAAACGAATGTAAGAACTCACGGTTTCGCCTTAAACCTCTCCCTCATACGAATTTGTTAAGGAAACATTACCTTAACTTGGGGCAGAATATATTTTAGCTTACTTTTAGGATATTACAGCATCTATTTGATTCTAGTTTCCTTTATCAAAGATTATGTAAATATTGTAAACTTCAATATAAATAGAAATCACTCACCACGTTTCTTGTGTGATGGTTTTGCTCAACATTCACATGGTATCAGATCACACATCAGATTCGCATCCTTGATCCACTTTCTTCCATGGCTGAAGAACACACCCATCTTCTCCCCTTTAACACATTAACTCACATGGTCATCTCAACATTCACATGGTATCAGAGCTTGCATCGGATTAGCATCCTTGATCCACTTCCTTCCATGGCTGAAGAAAACACCCATCTTCTCCCCTTTAACACATTAATTCACATGGTCACCATCAAGCTCTCTTCCTCCAATTATCTCCTATGGAAGAGCCAATTCCTTCCTTTACTTGAGAGTCAGGAACTATTAAGCTATGTAGATGGCACTCTTGCAGCTCCTTCAAAGTTTGAGCCTCCAACTTCTCAGACACCAAATCCCAAACACCTGGCATGGAAGCAATCCGACCAACGTCTCTTAAGTCTTCTCCTCTCCTCCCTTACTGAAGAAGCAATGGCTGAGGTTGTGGGTCTTTCCACCTCTCGCGAAGTTTGGCTTGCTCTCGAAAACACCTTTAGCCATCGCTCCAAAGCTAGAGAACTTCGTCTCAAAGATGACCTTCAACTTATGAAACGTGGCACTAGAACGGTCTCAGAATATGCCCGTAACTTCAAGTCTCTGTGTGACCAACTTCATGCCATTAGACGGCCAGTCAACGACACCGACAAATCTCACTGGTTTCTCCGCGGTCTTGGGTCTACTTTCACGGTATTTTCAACAGCTCAGATGGCTCAAACACCGCTGCCCTGTTTCACCGATTTGGTCTCCAAAGCCGAGAGTTTTGAGCTTTTTCAGCAATCTCTTGAATCCGTTGCTCTATCTACCGTCGCCTCTACAGCCACCAGCCATGGCATTTTACGGTCAAACCAGAGGAGCAGCTCCTCTCACTTTTCACACGACAATCGAGGTGGCTACAACACCTCTTTTTCCAACCGAGGTAATGGGCGACACCGTTTCGGCCAGGGGCGCCATCCACCACGCTGCCAGATATGCTGCCAGGACGGACACTATGCAGATCATTGTGACCAGAGGTACACTCAAGGAAAAGGAGATTCCACAGTTCAATCCCACCTTGCTGAAGGCTTTAATTCCTCTTGTGCACTAAATGGGCCCGAGCCCACTGCGTGGTACTTGGATACTGGAGCATCGGCCCACATGACCACGGACCTTTCTCATTTGGATCATTCAACCAACTATACGAGTAAGGATAGTGTAATTGTCGGGAATGGTGCTTCCCTACCTATTACCCATACCGATAATATTTCTCCAAGCCCCAATCTCCATTTATTGGATGTTTTAGTCGTTCCCCATCTAACCAAAAATCTTTTGTCCATTAGTAAATTAACGTTTGATTTTCCTCTTTCTGTTACATTTACTAATAATCTTTTCCTTGTTCAGAATCGTCAAACGGGAAGGGTGGTGGCAATATATGTGCTGGAGCGCGGAAACCCTACTTTTATTTCTGTTCTTAAAAATAAAGCCCTTCATGCCTCGTATGATTTATGGCATGCTCGTCTTGGACATGTTCATCATTCTGTTATTTCCTTTTTGAATAAAAAGGGTCATCTTTCTCTTACATCTTTATTACCATCTCCACTATTGTGCACTACATGTCAACTTGCAAAAAGTCACCGCTTACCTTATGCCCGTCATGACCATAGGTCATCAAATGTGTTGGATCTCGTTCATTGCGATATTTGGGGCCCTTCACCCCGTCAAATCAAATTTAGGTTACCTCTATTATGTCATCTTTATTGATGATTGTTCTCGATTTACATGGCTTTACCCTTTAAAATTAAAATCTGAATTTTTTGATATTTTTCTTCAATTTCACACATTTGTTGAAAAACAATTTTCCACCCATCTCAAAACTTTCCAAAGTGATGATGGTGCGAAATTTACAAGCAATCGCTTCAAAGCACACCTTCGCGCCTCAAGCATCCATCACCAACTTTCATGCCCTTATACACCCGCTCAAAATGGTCGCGCTGAAAGGAAACATCGCCATGTGACTGAGACAGGTCTATCCTTTCTCTTTCACTCCCATCTTCCCACTTGTTTTTGGGTTGACGCATTTAGCACTGCAACTTACATTATCAACCGCTTGCCTACACCGCTTCTTGGAGGTCAGTCTCCTTTTGAGCTCCTCTATGGTTCCTCGCCAAACTATGAACATTTTCATCCCTTTGGTTGTCGTGTGTACCCTTGTCTGCGTGATTATGCCCCTAACAAATTCTCTCCTCACAGCATCTCTTGCATTTTTTTAGGATACAACCCTTCACATAAAGGATTTCGATGTCATGACCCCACCACATCTAAGCTATATATCACTCGTCATGCCCAATTTGATGAAGATCATTTTCCCTGTCTTCCTAGCTCTCAAGCTCAGCCTCTATCATCTCTTTATTTTTCCAATTTTCTTGAACCTACTTCCACTGCGGCATCTCTTCCTGACACCACGCACCATACCTCACCTTTTACACCATCCCAGTCTAACCCGTGTGTTCTTTGTCTTGACCCAGTAGATAAGTCTGTGCAGGCTCCCTCCGCTCTTGCAGGTGACTCCTCTCGGCCGGTGGACCCTCCGCCGCCTGTGGTTGAGCCTACTATTGCTCACTCTGATCGTTCTGCTACTGCTCATGCCCCTGTTCCAGCGTCCCCATTGAGTTCTCATTCTATGATCACTCGAGCTAAGGCGGGTATTTTCAAGACCCGTCACCCGGCCAACCTCAGTTTTTTGGAATCATCTGGGCTTCTTTCTACCCTTCTTACATCTACTGAGCCTAAAGGATTCAAATCTGCTGCTAAAAATCCTGCCTGGTTTGCTACTATGGATGAAGAAGTTCATGCCCTACAGAACAATCGCACCTGGATCTTGGTCCCTCGACCTCTCGCCACCAACATTGTGGGTTCTAAATGGGTATTTCAGACCAAATATCTACCAGATGGTTCTGTTGAGCGGCTCAAAGCCCGTCTTGTTGCTAAGAGCTTTACTCAGGTACCTGGGCTAGACTTCACCGATACTTTCAGTCCTGTTGTCAAGGCTACTACTGTCCGTGTTGTGCTTTCTATTGCTGTCACCAACAAATGGCCTCTTTGTCAATTGGACGTCAAAAATGCATTTCTGAATGGTACCCTGACTGAAAATGTTTATATGGAGCAGCCTCCCGGGTATGTTGACCCTAGGTATCCGAATCATTTCTGCAAATTATAGAAAGCTCTCTATGGCCTCAAGCAAGCTCCTCGTGCTTGGTTTCAGCGTTTTAGTTCCTTTCTTGTTACACTTGGTTTTTCCTGCAGCCGTGCTGACACATCTCTTTTTGTCTTCCACCAGAAGGTTGACATTATCTATTTACTTCTTTATGTTGATGATATTATTGTTACTGGCAACAATTCTTCTCTTCTTGACAGCTTTGCTCGCAAGCTTAATTCTGAATTTACTTGACAGCAAGCCAGTTCCCACTCCTATGGTTGTCTCTCAGCACCTCACTTGTGATGGCCCCTCTTTCTCGGACCCCACTCTCTACAGATCTTT
>CAIGRS010316835.1:0-17478 GCA_903798395.1 Fraxinus floribunda | reverse complement strand
CAATCATATCACTATTCAAAATTAATTCTTCTTCCAAAAAATCTAAACCAAACAAGCTCTTAAGATGTATGTGGTGGAGAGTAGATGAGAATGTTAAGGCAGCGATTTTGATGATGTTGGTGAGGCTTGGTTGGATGCACCCTCGATCAAATTCAACATTTTGCAAAATTGAAATGAACTCTAGTGCTAACTTTGATAATTTTTCGCGTGTTCTATATTGTTATCTTAGAATTATTTTAATCTTAAGGTGGGTTGTATTTATCAATTGGATGTTATAGAGTCGTTTATTGATCAAAACCTACATATGAAATTGAATTCGTTGGTGTTTATAGATAAATTAGCTTGTTTATAGCTACCTACCTTTGATGGTTTGAATGTATTTGACATTTTCCCTTTGAAATCATGACGTGTTCGACTTGTTGATTAAAATTATGTTTTCAACTGCCTCGAGTACTACACTAAAAAAGTGGATATTTTTAAATGTATGTCACTTTTTTAAAATCTGTATTGCTTTTTTGAGTTTATATCACTTTTTGAATTTGTGTCACTTTTTTTTATTGTTGTCACTTTTTTTTTAATTTGTGTCACTTTTTTAGGTAGAAATGATGATACATTTGAAGAGTCAATGATAGATGAATGTAAATGATTGACAAGCAAACAATGACGGTGTTTAAATTCCGACATTTTTCATTCTTAGTTGTTAGGTTATTGGTGAAATTTTTGCTGCGTGTTTTGTCATTTTTTTTAATTCCTGTCACTTTTTTTAAGCGATAAACATCACTTTTTTAATAAAAGTAGCATTGTAACTTAACTTAAAAAGTGAGATTTTTTAGTACTTTTTAACTTTTTACTTTCAAAATATATTTCATATGATTTTTTACCTTGGATGCATCGAGGTTTGAATTCATATATTTAAATTTTCAAAAATATACATGTATACTTCTAGTTAATTTCTCCAATGAGTTATTGTGACTTTTCAGGAAAAAATAAGCGATAGCATTTCTCTTTTCCACACTCTCATTTTCGTAAACACTTTGGATGCATCAATTAAATTGATTCAAATAAATATGAATCGAATGTAAGATTAAAATAAGGTTTGAATTCGTATATTTAAATTTCAAAAAACACACACGTATGCATCTTATTAATTGTTCCAATGAGATATTGCGGTTTTTTTATAGAAAGTAACAGGATGCCACTTTTTCACAGTCATATTTTCGCAAACATCTTTTGAATTGATTCAACACAAATATGAATTGGATGCAATATTAAAACAATATTTAAATTCGTATATATAAATTTTAAAAAATGTTTACGTATGCTTCTAGTTAATTGATTTAATGAGATACTACGACTTTTTCAGTGAAAAAGCTACAAAACATCATTTTTTTTCACATTTTTCATTTTCACAAACACCTTGGACGCATAAGTTGAATTGATTAAAAGAAATATGAATTGAATGCAAGATTAAAACAATGTTTGAATTCTATATTTAAATTTCAAAAAATACACACGTATACTTCTAATTAATTGTTCCAATAAAATACTATAACTTCTTCATGGAAAAGTGACAAAACGTCACTTTTTCACATTCTCATTTTCGAAAACACTTTGAATACGTCAATTGAATTGATTCAAAAAAATATGAATTGAATGCAAGATTAAAATAATATTTAAATTTGCAAAAATACACATGTATGCCTATAGTTAATTGCTCTAATGAAATACTGCAACTTTTTTCACAGAAAAGTGACGGAATGCCGCATTTTCTCATTCTCATTTTCGCAAATACGGTAGATGCATCAATTGAATCGATTCAAAGAAATATGAATTGAATGCAAGATAAAACAAGATTTGAATTCGTATATTTAATTTCCAAAAATACACGCGTATGTTTCCAGTTAATTGCTCTAATGAGATACTATGACTTTTCAGAGAAAAGTCATTTTCCCCAATACCTTGAAGGCAAATCTTATTTTTTTTTTAATTAAACATGATGGAAGGAAAATATTTCTTTTTAATTTTTTTTTAATCAAAGCAAGATAGAAGGAAAAGAAACTTTATCTTACATGCAATACACATTATATTGTCGTTCAAAATTATGAAAAATATCGAGTTTGGAATGAAGTGGATCAAAATGGCCATATGTGAGTATGTGACCGCATGGTTCAATGGACCATGAGTCGCATGGCCATATACAGGGACTAAATGTCCCGGTATGTTTCATACCATGCGGCCGCATGTGTATTTTTTAACCGTTTATGATCGTTTTTTATCCGTTTTGATTTTGAATTTGGTGACTTTTGACAATGTTTTGGCACCATTTTGTATCCATTTACTGTATGTTATAAATAGGTGATCACAATTCTTTTGAACATGTTGAAAAAATAGAGAAAAAAAGATCATTTATCATTTCAAAAACAATAGAAATCACTTTATTCTTCATATTCATTCTCTCTCTATTGTGTTCTCTAGTATGAGTAGAATTACTTTTTGTGCTTTATTGTAATTATGCAATAATACTTTATTACTCATACAAATCATTTGCCGGAAACCCTTAAGCATCTCAATCAATTCGGAGAGGAGGCAAATTTAATTTGAGGATAGCGATTACACGTTCGAGGCTTTCATATTGTTCGGTGTCTTGTTCGTGGTTTGATTCAAAATTGTTGCTGATTTTGACGTGTTTCTTCTTTAATTCCGGTATCGTTTCAACAAGAAAATGGAATTCACAATTCTTCAAGTTACCTTATCTCATTTCCTATTTTCATATATTGATAGTCTTCTTCATGGAGCCTGTGCTTCCATGAGTCAGAATTAACAAATGTGATATCGACTATCGCTTATGATTACTGGATCAGTAGGGAGGCCGTTGTGGTGCCGGCCAACCATAGACATCATGAGTCAAAATTGAGATATTGGTCTAATTCAATGTAAGAAAGTGGAATTTGATTCTCGTGGCGTCGTAGAATGTTTAGAAACTTTGGTAAAAGATGAAATTTGAGTTTTAAATCCTGCTTTAGTTTCCGGAAAATAGAGCGTAAAAAATAATTTCAATTTTAACAATTTGCCATTTAATCTAAGCCTCTGTTTGTTTCACATTAGTAGAAAAAAAAATGGACCGTTGATACAGTAGAATAGTAGCCATATTTGACCAGTTTGTGTGTTGGTGGGACCCACTTTGTTTGAAAAAAAGGTACACATTTTCATTTTCTTGCTTAAATAGTGTGAAACAAACAGGGACTAAATTTATCATTTTTTTTTTTAAATGGCCACAAAATATACGGTATTTGTGTAAGTACCACTCAAATCAAAGGTACAATTAAGCTCTCGTTTGGCCTCAGTAAATTATAATTCATTTTTTTTTTTATCTCCTCTCAGCAAATACACATTCTCCGATAAAATAATATTACACGTAAAATCAAAAACTTTCACTTCTTGTTTAATTACACAATCTCTAAGCAAATTAATATTTCTCTCATTATAATGTGGAATAATGGAGGTCAAATGAAGCGCTAGATGCATCACATAATTGTACCTTTAATATAGTTTATCACCAACGGTGATAAATGTCATTATTCTTTATCTTCACTATTTCTTTAAATATGTTCTTGTACACGAGGCCCATGATTATAATTCACATAAGTATTGGAGATGACATTCTCTCTATCATCATTTTATTTGCCACATACATAACAATTTATACTCAAGATGCACTTTTGCCACTCACCCGATGCAAGATGAAAGGTTTTGACATTGTCCCCTACCTTAATATATTGACAAGGGAAATAAGTACAAAAAGGGTCGCATCACTTTACCTCCGAAGAACATCTTGAATGATGGTGTTAAATTGGTACATTTAAAATCACTTTTGTATTCTCATTTACATTTCGATGGATTTAAATTCAAATTTTATTTCAATATGAAGATCTAAATCTACTTTTCACCTATCGTGGATGCAAAAAAATATTTAAATTTATATCTTTTTTTTTTTTGTCGAAAAATACAATTTGCATTCCTTTGCGGATTATCTCTTCATTTGAAAGATTTTCGGTCACTTTGAAAATTTAAATTTATTTTACACTGCGATTGAAGATGTTCTAAGAATACAAAATAGAATAATGATATTCAAGATAATTGGTGTCAATCACCAATCTAAGTAACAATTACACGATATTAAATGGTGGATTCACTTAAATGAAATATCGCATCATTTAATTAAGAGCGTGTTCGGTAGAGATTAAAATTGAAAAATTACCCGTTATTATTGACTTTTATTAGACGAGCGAGACTCAATAGTAACTATATTTTCAAGTTTAACTAGATTTTAAGCACGACTAAACACACCCTAAATCTATAAGTGCGACTATCTAAACTGATATCACGGGTTCTAAATAACGTCACTCTTCTATAGAAAATAAGACTCACTAGTGCTCTATATAAAAAAATAATATTTTGTATAAATCACATAAAAAAATAATATTTTGTATAGAATAAGACTCACGAGTTAATTTAATCAATGTTCACTGAATTTTGTTATAGATTATTACTTACTTACCAAAATTTAAAAGATCATTCGCTACTCACCCAAATTTGAAAAAAGTTGCTTATCAACCACTCATATCATTTCTATTAGTGTTACATGTAGCAAAGTTCAGGGAGCAATGAGTAACCTTGTTCTAATTTCGGTGAGCAACGAGTAATCTTTTAAATGTTGGAGAGTGAATAGTAACATATAGCAAAATTTAGTGAATAACGAGTAACTTTTTAAAAATTGATGAGCAAGTAGTAATTTATAAGAAAATCCAGTAACTATTGATTAAGCTGATTCCCATTATTTCCAAAATATATTTTTCATATTTTTTATCAATTTATTATTTTAAAATGTATTTTCAAAAGAAAATGAGGTCTCAAAAGAAGCTAATGGTCTGTTTGTTTCCTATTTTGAGAGAAGAAATAGAGTTTTGAATAATATTTTTTTTAGAGAATATGTGATTGAAAAGTAAAGTAATTTTATTAATTTGTGTGTAAAATATTTTATTGAGCGAATATGTGGTGGAGATTATTTATGTAGCAAATATTATTTGAGAAAATAGATGACAAGGAGGGACTAAATTATCTCTTTGATTAATTAGGTGAAAATTCCAATCAAATCCGGGCTAAACCAAACCTCACGGCAAAGCAATTTTTACCCATTTTCCCATACCACTTACCAGAGTCCCGACCCAAACCGAAAAAGTTTTCAATCCCTCTCCCCTCCCGTTTCACAAATTTCCAAGTGAAAATTCAGTAAAGTAGGTTAATTTAGCTGGAGTTAACCAGCCAAAAAAGTGAAAAAATGTCTTTGGGTTATGCAGAGAAGCTCTCTTACAGGGAAGATGTGGGCACTGTTGGCATGTCTGAGATTTTCGACTCCAACCACCTTTTGCAACAAAAAGTCGGTTAGCTTGATTCGTTTTAGTTTTATTATTGTTTTTTTATGTTTTGGACAATTTCCTGTTCTTCATACGCACACATGCACGGACATTTAGCTATTCTGTGTAGAAATTCATACCCATTGTACAAGTATTAATGCTCATTAGTCATCACTGGAAATACCATGTGCTTGATTTTGGGAAATTTTTCTTTTCATGGGTTTAAGAACTGGGTATGGTCTTTTTTAATATTATTTTTTTTATTCTTAGTATTTAATTCTAGGGGATTTGGTGTAGTAGTTCAATCTCCTTATAAACCCGTTGTCTATCTTATGTTTAGCTGGGATTTTGTGGGCTACCACATCATCTCAGCCTTCCTTAACCTTGGTGGATGATGATCCATCTATATTCCTCATATCAGGAAGGATCGCACCCTCCAAGGCCTAACTCTTCCACTGTATCAATGGTAGTCGCCTTGTATGGGCACAACTGATTTGGAGCCAACCATGAACTTTTTGGCCACCAGGATCCAATCTGGGACCCACCATTTCGGTTTGGCTACAACTAAGGATTCATCCTGATTGTCAATACTGCTACGTTTGGGTACCTTTGATACCACTTATAGGGAATTGGGGTTTCATTTCAAATTGTTAACCTAGTAGCTGGTGTAACCTAGTCCCTTGTAAACCCATTATGTACCTCATGTGTAGTCAATTGTGAAAATTTGTTTGTACTTTCCCAACAGTAACTGGATAATACACCTCTCATATTATTTTTGGTTTTATGAATTTGGATAGATTCAGCTGACTTTATATGTTTTGTCATGCAATGTCAGATTGAGCAGCTTGCATCGTTGATTGAAGAGGTGGAAGGCTCTTAACTCACTATATATTAGTCTTTTCCCTTTGAAAGCAAACATGCAAGGCCATCATCATTTTTAATTTTAAATATGTTGCAGAGTAAACATCTAGTGGCATTTACTGGTGCTGGAATTTCGACTTCTTGTGGAATACCCGATTTCCGAGGCCCAAAAGGAGTTTGGACACTGCAGGTGAATATCGCGCACCTTCGCTTTGAAATGAAAAATCACTCTAGAACTCGAAAAACTATTACTCCCTCAGCAATTTTCTACTGTTTAACAGTTATACTGTTATAGGCATTGCATAATTGGTGGATTATATAATCCTTTTTAATTGAGCTGCAGCGCGAAGGAAAAGGAGTTCCTGAAGCATCTTTGCCATTTCATCGCGCAATGCCAAGTCTG
This sequence comes from Fraxinus floribunda, assembly GCA_903798395.1. Lineage (NCBI taxonomy): Eukaryota > Viridiplantae > Streptophyta > Magnoliopsida > Lamiales > Oleaceae > Fraxinus > Fraxinus floribunda. Next base: position 10,800 of record CAIGRS010316835.1, on the reverse strand, counting down.
ACACACATGGCTTTAGTTGAACTGGAAAAGAGAGGCATCTTGAAGTTTGTTATTAGCCAGGTTAGTGAGAGGGTCTTGAAGTTTGTTGTTAACCACGTCAGTCTATCTTGCTTGTATCAGGGCTTTGTCAGATGTTCTTCGTCAACTGCAGAACTTAAAAAGCACAGCAATGGGTGCATACTCATTCTATTTATTTGGATTTCCGAAACATTTAGACAATACTTCCTGTCTAATAAAAGAACCACAATGCTTCATGCTACTATCTGTAATTTAGAAATATATCTGACTATTATGTTGTGAATTTTTAAGATGGCCTGTAATTAATTATTTGCGAAGTGGGATTTAGTCCAACCCTTGGGATTTATTCATGTTTATTGAATGGATTGCACGATCATGCCTGGTGAACACCCTGGCTAAATGTTTCTCATTCCATTGGTTCAGTTGCACAGCAGAAATTGGTTAAATTATGTCATTAGGAACTTGCAGCATTTTCTCTTCCTCTATGTCTTTGCCTACTGACAATTTTATAATACTTTCATTCCAATTGGCCTCATATACTGTATACTAACTATATCACAAGACAACAATCTTTTTGAAACATTCTGTTTCCAGAATGTTGATAGTCTCCATCTCCGATCTGGAATACCAAGAGAAAAGCTTGCAGAATTACACGGAAACTCATTCAGGGAAATTTGCCCTTCATGTGGAGCAGAGTGAGAATTAAACTTAATATCATTTAAGCTTAAATCTGTAATAAGTTCGATTTCTCTTCACTCTCTTACTCCGTCTCTTCACACACACACACACACACTCTTGTCATGCATGCACATACAAGGTTTTTTGAAAAGATAACTTTCATAATGTTGCCTTTTTCTATTGGGGGCGTTGAAGGTACCTGCGGGATTTTGAGGTTGAGACTATTGGGTTGAAGATAACTCCAAGACGCTGTTCTGATGCGAAATGTAACTCAAAACTTAGAGATACTGTCCTTGATTGGGAGGTAAAAATGACTTCTGTCTTGTTTGATTTATCACGAACCAATTAGCAAAATCTCTGTTCTTTGTCAATGGATTTTGGGTAACAAGAAGGCTCTCCCTTAGATTCCAGTATTCTTACTCTTCCAGAAATGGTCTTTTGTTGTTGTACCATCTCCTTACGTCGCAAATAGTTTGCATTAATTTTTATGATGGACATATGCTGTACTTGATTGCTTCAACCTAATATTGATAATGATATTTCCAATGCATTTACTTAGCTAGTTTGCCCTTTTATGTTCGTTTAAAGTATCACATGCTGTACAAAGTAATTCATGTTTAGTGGATTAAGAATAGCATTTAATAATTTGCTTATGGGCAAAAGATTCCGGTAGATAGTATAATTTAATTCCACGAATTACTACTCATGTATGATGCTTCCACATTCCACTAATAATTTTTCAGTTTTTCACATATTCATTTTGACTGAAGTCGTAGTCTGTGACTCGTGGGTGGTGGGTGATTTCAAACTTGTAAATATTTTTCTACAATGGGCCATCTGGGATATTTATTTATTAAAAAAAGAAATGCAGAGATTTGATCATGTGAAAAAGTCTGTTGAAATCTTCGTGAGGAGATGTTTTATGGTTAGGGGCAAGATTAAAGTCAGTGTTTCATGATCTTATGAAGCAGTATCATTTTTTACCGTGAAGAAGGGACAGTACTTTAGGGAAAATGGAACTTCCAAAGGATGTAGGTCATGTTGTTCTTATGAAGTTCTTGGTTATGATGTATCTACTTAACTTTTTTCTCTCAGGATGCACTTCCCTCAAAGGAGATGAATGCCGCTGAGAAACATTGCCGCATGGCTGATGTGGTCCTTTGTTTGGGAACCAGGTCAGTCTCAAAGCCTCAATTATCTTCTTGGATGTTATCATAACCTCATCTTTATTTTATTTAGGGTGTGTTTGAGCCACATTATTTTGAAAGAATGTATTCTGAAATAGTAGAATGATGGAGAATGTGTGGTTGAAAAAGAAGGAAAAATTATTCATCTGATGGAAAATATTATTTTATTGAAAAATGTGTGGTTGAAAATGAGTAGAAGAATGAGAATGAGAATTTTAATGTGTACCAAACAGGAGCTTAATTCATCTAAGATCGGTTGATACGTCGTGGAACCTACAAGATCTGTGTTAGTTATTTAGAGTGGATTCAGAAAATCTTTGATGTTTCTAGTCGATTTTATCTTCTGAAACCTTTTTAATCAAAGTGCTAGTACAATGGAAAATATTCAATGTGTTCCGTGCACCTATTGATTTTCTATTTGAAATCAGTTCTAATCAATGCTTGTTTATGTTCAAAATCAATGTAAGAAATGAATAGAAGTAATAAGCTGCTACCAGTATAAGGGAAGATGGAGAAATGCAAACTGATTTTTAAGAGTTAGGTTGAAAAACCTGCATCCACCACCAAATGACTCATTTGAATTTCAGCACAGCTGCAGCAAAAACCTTTTGTCCTCTGGAGGTCAGTCCATGTAAAATCATCCTTCTTCCTTTGAAGGAAGAAGAATGCCTTTTCTTTTACTTAAAAGGTCAGTCTAAAAGCAGCATAACCACTTCTTTTTGACTTGGAGGGTTAGTCCAATGACAGCAATATGCCTTGAGCTGATATTGTAATGAAGTTCTCTCAACAATTTTGGCTCTTTCAGACTTCATCTTGGACATCTATTCCTTCATTTTCAATGCCCACTTTGGTTTTCAACATTCACATCTCCTAGAACTTCAGTTCTCATTGGTTTTGTTGTGTGAATCTTTCTATGCAAGTGATATGCCGAAATATTGTATTGAACTGGGGAGTCATTTGGCAATTTTCCTTATATGATCTTTGCTCTACTAGGTTTGTCCTTATTTCTTTTAATTGGAGATTATCTGCTTATCTACTGCTGCTGGCAATGAGAGGACTAGGTGGTCTGGAGCTAATAACTTTATATTTCTTTTGTCATTGTTCTACATATGGCCCCTGTTTGACACATTCTTTCAAAATACATTCTTTTAAAACTCATTTTCAACCACACATTCTTTAATAAAATAATATTTTCCATCATATCAATAACTTTTTCTTACTTTTAACCACATATTTCCCATCATATCACTAGTTAAAATACATCATTTCCTCAAAAATATCCATCAAACACCCCTACAGTATAAGAAATGTTGCAACTTCATAAAATGTACCTCCAGTACACAACTGAAGAGATTAACAGCAATTTGTAAATTGAATTTTCTTCTGCCGCACAAGAATGGTTTGGAGTGAGAGTCCTTGGAAATTTCCATCTGAAATGCTAATAAACTAATTGAAGTTTAATATTCTGGCCAGCCTATTGATTTGGAAACTATAGTATCATAATTGAGATTTGCTTATCAGAACTTCCTTCATCCTGGTGCAATAGGATTATGGATGCCCGTAGGTTACCAGATTAAACTTTTATAGTCCAGTGATTTCTGATACTTTAGCCTGTAGAGGATCAGAATATATCTTTAGTGAGCCACCATCTGTGAAGTAATTTGTTTTCTGGAGTTGATGCATAGCTTTAGAACTGAATGACTAATTATCTGAACACAATTTTATTCTCCTCTCATTATATATGGTTGCCCAGCAAGACCTTTCTTGTGGGAACCTTTTTCTTTTGTTTCTTTTTATGTCATTAATTAATTAAATTATTTGAACAACCATCTCAATATACATTATACAGTTTGCAGATCACTCCAGCTTGCAACCTGCCTTTAAAATGTCTCCGCGATGGAGGGAAGATAGTAATTGTCAATCTTCAGGTTTGTAGGTCCCTGAAATCCCGACTCTTCCCTTCATCACTGCCGATGTTATGCCTGTCACATCTATGCTTGTATCTATTCACCTTTCTTTGGCAAGTCACCTTAAGATTTCATCAAGATCTTTAAAAGATAAGAAAATATTGGAAAGTTAACAACATAAGCCCTCAATTACTTTTGGTCCAAGCCTATTGGAAGATTATCAATTTGTTCGTTGCAGTCAATATCAAGTTTGGACTTCTTACCACATTCTGCATAGGTCCCTCTTATCTATTCGTTCTCCAAGCTCAGATGAAGGAAGAAGGAACAGAGACAGAGATATCACTATCATCATGTTATGGGACAACTCGTGATATTCATATTGATTTATTATGTGGTTGTACCCGGGCATTGGATACATCTCATATAATACATGTCATTCTTCTGCTATATCTTTGTTCGTTTCTTCTGGAACAATACCAACCATATTTTTATGGATCAATAGCAAGAAATTCACAACTTCTGCAGCAATGTTTATTCTGAAATAACCTCATTTTATGATTATCTAACCACGATGTTTTACTAAGTTCAATGTTAGCCGGATAGTCAATGTTGTCAAGTGTTTATTACAAGATGTTATTTGACAAATAGTTCCCTTGGTTTATTGGTCACATTTTATTAGTGAAGTGGCTTGGATGGTTGTTTAGTTGGTGACATGTTTTCAGCATATATCAACATATATCCTGGATAAGTATCTCACTTCAGAATATTTCATTGTATATTCGAACAACAATAACAATGGGGAAAGATTTGTATATTCAACAATCTTCACTATCTAAGAATTTTCCATAAATTGTAATCTAACTTTGGAGGAAGAGAAGGATAAAGCGGAAAATGAGTAAAAGGAGAACAAGAGGAGGAGAAGGTACTGGTGGTGGTGGAGGGCAGATTCCAGTTCTACGCTTAAGCTTCTGTATATGGTCTAGGGCATTCACATATTCTGGAAGCAAAAATATATGGTATATTCAACAAAATCCATCTCGACAGCCACAGCATGGAGGAGCTGCTCCTTAATCCGCACTACAACCAATAAAAATTTCCTCATAAAAAGAATGAAAATCCTGGTTGGAAGCCACCAATTATATGTTGACTCTATAGATTTTCCTGCTATATTTCTAACTGCTGCAAACGTTTACAAGTGATATTGACATGATTCATCTCAAGTACATGTTAGGACAACAATTGTGCATCTGTCTTATCGGTTTGTGATGCACAAAATGGCTAGATTTATTTTTTTGAATTTTCTGTTTGTTTTGGTTTCTCTGTGTTAATTTTCTCGATTTCCTCCTTACTGATTATTTGCATGTTCCATTGTTCTCAGCCTACTCCAAAAGACAAGAGAGCAAATTTGGTGATCCACGGGCTCGTTGACAAGGTAGCTCTGTTTTTATTTTCTCCTCTGAAAATGCAACGTCGAGTGATCTTTCTAATGCTTGAGGAAATCCTTTTTAACATATATTCTCATGATTTGTCATGGGCTTCAACATTGGGTTTACTTGTGTCATCATTCTAAAATCATGTCAATTTTTCGGTTGAATCTTCATTCTGTTCTATCTCTGAGTTCTCCTACATCGATTTCATAACCAACTATGATACGACAACATTTTAGACTTTGATGTTGTCATTTTCCATTGCATGACAACATTTTAGACTGTGATAGTACATGACATGAGCGGTAGGTAGTTGCAGGGGTTATGCAGCTTCTAAATATGCAGATTCCTCCATACATTCGAGTTGATATTTTCCAGGTGGTTTTCTATCAATTCCGCTGCATTTCAGGTATCACTTTTTCCAGACTTAGCCTCATATTCTTGATGCTTGTTGCAGTATGGGAGATTTTATGCGAGCGTCTGATCACACTAACTGAGGCAACATTGATTGTCTACTTTTGTTGAATTGTGGCACAGGCCTCACTCACAATCCTGTTCACTCTCTAAATTACAACAGTGAAAAATCTGGTTTTGTCATTGTTGATGAAATTAAAAACAATTGAATTTTATGCTGGATGATGTGGATGTAGAACTTGTACAGTGAGTTTGGTGCTGAGTTGATGTAGTGGGGTTGCGAAGTGAATACATGGCCTACTATCAGTGGTTGAGGGTTGACTTTTAATTATAATAGTGCAACCTTTGTGGGTTGAATTGTGGAGAATGGATATCAGATTAATGTGGTACCTGATGGGCATTTAGGTCTAGATCATTTGGTTTCAGACTTTCAGTAGGACCATGAATAGAGATTTCAGTCTGGAGTTTTTAATGAACTTTGTTTTATGGTAATAAAGGTAGTTCTGAAGATCACATGACTGTGTTATGCATCTGTGGAAAGATGTGAAAATGTCTGGTCTGTTTTGGATATTGGTTCTGAACTTCTTAATGCTGTTGTTTGCCTTATATTCTGCTTGATATACTCAGTGTGCAGTCAATGTGCATGTCAAAGCACATTTCCAAGAAAGGGATGGTGATGCGTGCCCGTTGATGATAAAAATCTCAATTGACACTGATGATTTTAGAGTCAACTCACATTAGACTATTATGACAAGTCTATGACAACTCAAAAATGGTACTCATGTCAATTCAAGTTCAATGTCTTGCTTTCCAACTTGAGTTTATTTCAAAATAGTTACCTATTCCAAATGCACACACTTTTCATTTTAATAATTTTATTACTTAAATTAGGAGCATCTTTTTCATAAAGTCTTACATCCTCCACCTACTCAACTGCACAGTACTATTACCACTGCAACGACCACCGGTCAACCCTACCTCTAAATTCACTGTAGCACCACCAAATTGACCTTTACAACTTGCATCACTGGTGAACAACAAAATTTGCATCACTCCCTGATGGATTACGGATAGAATAGAATTAGAAGGTATATGATTTTAAAATAAGAATTTAATTCATATTATGGATTATATGAATAAATTGATATTTTCTTTTGTCCTCAATTCTTCTATTCTTTGTACATCTTTCTTTTCTTAATATTCAATTGTTCGTTGTCAAGCGACTAATCTAAAACTAAAAAAAATTCTAATAGGCTATAACTATATAAAAATGTTAAACATAACTGAATCTAATCTAAACAATCCTAATATAAATTGAACTCTTATTTCAAATCCTATCTAACTTCTAATTCTATACTATGGTATCTCCATCACTCCCACCCATCACCAACCACCAGTTTTGCCTCCAAAACTATTATCAATGTATCCACCAGGTCTTTCCAACACCAAAAAACTGAAAATCCTATCCACTTAACGTCCACAATCCTAATCGATATTTGAGAGTTCTATCCAGTTCCCATCATTTCTTACCATACTATGCTATTAGAAGTTACAATGTCCTGAGTTGGTGAAGTTAGTGAAGAACGGCACAACAATCTATAGTTCAAGACACAGACATTTCTGATAATGCTTTATTTGCAATTGCTTTGAAGTTAAAAGGAAACAAGTGAGGGACCGGGGAGGAAGGTTTCCGTTGACTGGCTAAATCATTTTGCTCTATGAGGGGTTTATAAACTAGTGAAATTAATTTGGACCAGAGGTCGATTGAGTAATGTTGAAACTGAACAGAAGGCCCTCTCTCTGTAGCACTCGTTATCTATGTCAACATGGTAGAGTGCATGGTTTTGTGCACAATGCACATCAATGTCATGATCACAGTGAAGAGAAAAAGGTTTTGTAAAGGGCAAGGATTTGGTATAAAGATTGTGATGGTGCACAGAAAGTAAAGTAGGTGCTTGTTCTGAGCTGTATTTGAAGGGTGAGATAGATATGGAGTATGGGCCAGTGGAAACTATGATGGTTGTTAAGAGAGATTGATTTTCACACTACAGTAAGAGGGGGAGGGAGAATGACAGTCCTACATTATTTTCTCGTCATATGCCTCCTGATCATTAATTATTGTAAAAGGCTCATGTAGTATGGAGGTGATCGTTAATCAGAGAGCAAATAAGCTCTAGAACTTCTAATTCCCACTTGGTTCCACCAATGCTTAGCAATACATAGAATACCCTAGACGCCTTACACCTATACTACCAATAAGGATCATTCATTGCATCTATTTTTAGCGGCTTATTCTATACATATTGTGTAATATTTCTTCTATCCTCCAATGAAAATATTTGTGGTGAAGATAATATATAAATGATGTACATGTATCTTCTGACAGCCTAAGATTTTATATCATCTGGCTCAATAATTTGTAAACTAGCTATGTGAAGAAAGAGAAGTACTATTGTAATTACTTCATTCTATTAATAAAGTTCTTCTGTAAACAATATCACCATGATTAGTTTTGTTCTTTTAACTTTCATCGAGGTGACGTTCATCCATTCAACAAGTATGTTCAGTTTGTAGTTTTATGTTGAAGCCATTATCCTGTACTTGCTTTAATTGTTTATTCTTATGTTCTAAATATTTTCTAGAGATTATTAGTGATTAGTTTATGCTCATCATATCGTAGTACTTGAGACTAATACAATATGCTTTAGACCTTCGTGCACTTCCAAGTTCCCTGTATTGCTGTTCTTGAGAATTCCTCGCTTGCTTCGAAGTGGACATTGATCAAGTGCTCTTAACTATTTGGATTTTGTGTGCCTTTGTAGAGAAAAAATATGCGAAGTGGTCTCTAAGGGTAACTAGTGTACATGGAGAAAGAGCTCCATTGCCATTCATTAAATCAGTTGAGGTATTGCCATTCATATGTTATCGGTTAAAAATACATCCTTCCAATTTTATCCTACAGCGGGGCTATGTTTATTTCTGAAATTATTTGGTCGATTAATTCGGATCGAGGTGAAACTAGTCTGTCCATCTTGTTTCATTATGCAGGTTACTTTCCCTGAGAGGCCAGAACTAAAATCAGCTACACTGGAGAAGCAACCATTCCTACTAAAAAGGTACTTCCTCATAGCCAAAGCACTGTTACAGTTATAACACAGGTCATTCAACTTTATTTCTTTTTCCTTTTACCATAAACAGAAGTTGTTAAAAAAAGAAGAAAGTTTTCAAACAAGTTCACTGCAAAAAAGAGTGAAAATTTATCTCCTTTAGGATGTTTATTTGAGCTGCCTCCTATGCAAAGAAGTCAATTTTTTCTCAGTTTCTTGGTCCTCTATTATTCATTTCCGTGGTAACTCTTAATTCGATTCTCTGTGAATTGATAGAAGGATTTCGGCAGAAAACATATAATTATTCCTTCTGCTCTACCTCTTCCTGTTCTTCTAATTTTTTCCTTTAGCCTATGCTCACATCTTCTACAGCGATTTCACCCCCATTTTCCATTTCCCACTCCTGAAAAATGCTACTGAGATTTGTATTCCATATCCCTCCTTCAATATCTTATTTACTTGGCGTCACACATTCCATCCTCTTTTTTGAGCAATCGCACAGGGGTTGGAACTCATCTTAGGCTCTTTTGTCACCATACCGGGGTGTCATGCCTGAGTTTATGCTTTCTGCCATCCCCTATCTGGTAATCAAAGTGTCTGACAAAGTCGTCCCATCCCTTCCTTGTATTCCTCCAAACAACCACCCTATGAGTGAAACCCTAGATGATGTCTACCCTCTCTCTTCCAAGTCATATTTGGCCCCTTTTTGGTTTAGCTAAAAAAGTTGATAAAATTTAAGTCAAAGAAGATGTTAGTGCAAGGCGATCCCTTTTACTGCAAGTAAAAGAAGATGTTAGGAGGTTGTCTTACTAAATCCTGTTAAAAAAATTAGTTATACGACTGGCATGGTTGGCATATTGGCAAGACACGAGTAACTTATGACTCCTAAATATACATCTGGGCAGAGTGGCGCTTCATCTCTAAGTGGTTCAAGGCCAATGAAAATTCAGTTGTACTTCACCTTCGTCAGTATGAAGTTGGCTAAAGTGGACCTGACTATTGACAACTACAAAGATGAGTCCGCTTCTGTCCAGAAATGAGCTTAAACATGATATGTAGAAATCAATAGTACATGAGAGTTCTTCATATTTTGTGAGTTGGAGGATGAATCACATTATTCAGAGGCACATCAAAATGAGCATGCATAAATTACAATCTAAGACAACCGAATGTCCCATAAAAGAAAACTTTATTGGGTTGGGAGACCATTTTACTGGTTTATTTCATCATTACCCACTCAATTTCAGTCCTTGAAAGAGGACTTGTTATGCGAGATGCCAAGATCCATGCTAATAGTGGAGGAGAAAATCTGAAATGTGAACCCCTGGGTCTTAGAATATTTGGGATAAGAAACATACTGCACTGTCAGTTATGGTAATTTTTGTCATTTAAATGTGAGCATATTTGCAGGAGTAAGATTTAATTGCAGAAGGGTTATCCTACATTTTGGTTCAATTTCNAATATTTGGGATAAGAAACATACTGCACTGTCAGTTATGGTAATTTTTGTCATTTAAATGTGAGCATATTTGCAGGAGTAAGATTTAATTGCAGAAGGGTTATCCTACATTTTGGTTCAATTTCTTCATTTTCTTTTAATCTTCCAATTTTCTAAGCCCTTCCTGCTTTCTTTGGTGCTTCAGGGAAATGCTCAAATCAAGACCTTTTAAAATGGTTCTGAAGGTTAATTTCAGTAATGGCTGTGGCTGTCCATTTACCAGCATTGAGTTCCCAGTAAATTTTCAGGTGAGTATTAGGGCATAACCATGCTTTCACTTATCATGTTCCCTCCCCCATCTTTATCTGAATCCAGCTGTGATCCCCTTCTCCCCTTCATAAAATAGAAGTGGTAGGCGGGGAGTGTCATTAAAAATAGTTAATACCTGAAACCTGACGGAAAGAATCAACTAGAATGATCTCCAAAAAAACCTCTTGAGTTGTCAATTCGACTCATAGTGGTTTCATTACTAGAACCAATGTGTATCTATGATTAATGCCTTAAAGCATGTGAAGGATAGTGGTGCACTATACACTGATTACTCTTCCAGTTTGCTTGTTTCCC
>CAIGRS010316781.1:0-11547 GCA_903798395.1 Fraxinus floribunda | reverse complement strand
TGCCTTCTTCTTCACCACTGCTCTGCTTCCCGACGACTCTTCAAGCTTTCGGTGGACCTAGCACGGGCGGCCGCAGGGGCGACCAGGTGCTGGGTCCGCCCCTGCATGGCCATGGGGTAGTAAAAGTGGCACATCAAATAAGTGGAAATAAATCAAATAATAATTTATAATAAGGGGAATTTTACAAAATACAACTTATATTTAGGAAGTGTAATTTACATTGAGAACAACTTTGGCCTAAAAACTTATAAATTTGCCATTAACTAGTTCAATAGACCAAATATCTAAAAATAAAAAATCACACCTTTTATATTACATTATGTAACATCTTACGTAACAGTTTTTACAATATTTTTTTATCCTTCGAAAATTCAATATTTCATTTTTATTTAAAAATTGAATTTTTTTTTCTCATTCGTCTATCCTTCTATAAATTAACATCCTCTCAACTCATATCACTGTATCATATATATAATCTTTTTTCATTTTCATTTTCACATAAAATTCTACATTTTTATTAGTTATATTTATAGATTATTCTCTTCTATGAAGCTTTCTCTCAATAAGAAATTAAAAATAAATAAATAATGTATACAAAATGTGTCTATTACTGGGTGTATTTATGTAAATTTTTCTTGCAGTAATCAATTGGGAAAGGAGAATTACATGGAAATCATTTACTAAAGGTGCATATTTGTAAATTACATTTTATAATATGATTGGTAGTTCGATTAAATTGAATAGATAGTACTATGAAGGACAGATGCGAGAAAATTGTCAATTAATTTATGTACCATTTTCAACCTATAATATTATGTGAAAACAAACAATGGGGGTTGGATTCACGGTGTTATTTAGCCCCTTGTTTGATTCTCATAATATTTAAAAATACGTTTTTTCTTTTCTTTTTTTCAATTACACATTTTTCAATAAAATAATTTACATGCAAATCCAAAATGTTTCCTTATTTTTTAACCACACATTCCTCATCAAAATCCTATTCCAAAATACATTTTTTCCACACCAAAAAAAATTGGGGCTCAAACAAGCTCTTATTTTTATTTCCATTATTTTTAAACTCATTTTTTCTCGAACTCATTTTCAACAACACATTCTCATAATAAAATATTTTCCACGTAAACCCAAATTTTTTCCTACTTTTTACATTTTCCGAAAATTCACAATTACAAAACTTATTTTAATGAAATAATGGACATCAAACAGGGGATCGTGCAATTGAACTAATGTGCACCATTTCATAATAATTGTATTTTTCGTAGCTTCGAGTAGAGATGGCAATCGAGTCAAATAGCTCGTCGACTCAGGCTCATTTCGAGACAAATCCGAGCACGAGCTGAGTGGGAGCTTGTTAGGCAAGTCGAGCCGCTCTTTACAATTACACATCATTTTTTAACACAACAATTAACAAACTATCTACTCTCTTCTACATTCTCTATACAATCAAAATATCAAATTACTTTCAATTCTATTCTATTTACATTATTCATTATTACATACAAGTACACATTTTATGACATTCAAATTTCAGTACTTTTACATACATTCTCTTAAATCTATTTTCTACACTATATTTTACATTATCCAATTTATACAATTCATCTTTATTCTCTACATTATTCTATTATATATACATGGATCCTCATAATTTTATTGAGCGCTTCTTTAGTAGACAATAACAATAGCCACACACCTATGATGTCACAATCTCACTTTTTCAATGAGTTTATCAGTCTCAACGACATCCCCATCCCCGACGATTTGTCGAGAAAGAGCATTGATGATACTCAAAGCAGTAGCAATCCAATTTTGGTGATTTCTTGTTTCATGTTCGTTTTGTGTGTCGCACTTTTATTTTAATTGTGTAAAATGGTGTGAAACATATTAAGGCTCAAATTAATAGATTTAAGGATACATTAATATATATTATCATATCACCAAGTATGAAACAAGTATTTGAAGAACTTCATGCATAGCATGGCTCAAATCTCAAAAATTTAATAACTGACATAGGGTACAGATGAAACTTCACTTATTATTAAAATCATATGAATGATATGAATATTTAATTATTGAATTTTATAACTCTAGGCATGTAAGAAATTACTATGGTTTTGTTTTGATTGATTCTTATTGAAAACTAGCCGTGGTGTGGTAACATGTAAGTCCATACATTACATAAATAATCATGCCTGGACTTGGGGACTATTGTTGCGCCTCGCTATCGAGGCTTAAGTCAAAAAGTCACGTAACAATCCACGTGAAAAGAAAAGTTAACAAAGAGTCAACTGGTTAAAGAAAAAAGATCAAATGAATGAATGGCTGAAACTATACGAAGCACTGCCTAAATGGTCAAAGCAATATGGCGAAGTTCCTGTTATGCCAAGGCTTTTCGCATCAAAGACCACCAAGCTGAAGCCCTCTCAAGCCGATGTCCCTGAAGCTAAAGCCGTCTCTTGAAAGATTTGCATACAATCTTAAGGAATGATTGATATGACGTCTGTAATAAAGAATGTCAGGTGTGTCAACCTATTATATAGGGTGGCTGATCCATTGTCAATATATTTAATGTATGATAGACTTGGTGATGTAAGGCTTCGGTCAAGAGGTTGAAACCATGTGGTTCTGATCCAACGGTCACCACATTGGCCAAAAATATATAAATAGGTGATCTTTGTACATAAAAAAAGGATGGTTATTTGAACATTAAAAGAAATAATATACAAGAGTATTCTGAATATACTTTTTTTGTTTGATCTATAATTGCAAGTTTGGATATTAGGTTAAATATATCTTGGTTGGTGATTGTCTGTTAGCGCAGTCACTTTAGTCATTACCATCGGTGCTCGAATATTTTTTGTCTCGTGCCGTGAAACATCTCTCGCGTTCACGTGTTACCCTTCTCCTACAGGTTCACCGGTCGAAACGCATCAAGATTTGCTTGGGTTGGCATAAGAGGGTCCAACATCTGTTGTCCACGTTTGCGTTACGTTTTTCAGGGTCAACAGATTGACGCTGCTATAGGATACCACATATTTCAACCATGAAAATCTTGTGGAAAAAGCCAGTCGAAAATAATTCTTACGGAGGAGTGATTTTCAAACACTGGAAAAACGAAAAGTTCTTGAAGAATCCGTTGGAAAATCCAAGGTAAAACTGTTCTACTGAGAGTTAAGTCTAGAAATATCATTTGTCCAGAAAAGTTTTTGCCATGAGTTCAAACAATGAAAGGTCTACGCCTCGAAGGGCTAGGGATCACCTTGAAAAAAGGGTACCATTGCATGCTATTCCGGCTACTCGCTATAGACTCATCAACATAGACGAGGTGGGTCAAGGATAGCTGTCAAGCTCACTCGTGAAGTGGCCACAATGGCTACAAATATGAGAGACATAACTTAGCAGAATATAGACATGCATAAACTGCTGAGGAGCATGCAAAACCAAGAAGGATGCCCAGTCGAGCCCCTGGAAATGCATTACAAGACCCTCACGAGGAAACTATTATCCTGGCGAAGATGAGGTCCAAAGTCAAATGGTTGATTATCCATACTATGCCAAGGAAAAAGCTCCCCAAGAAAGGAAAGTTGAGATGGATACATCCACAAATTATGACACTAACCGACCCACTGAAGTTCCATACGATTTTCCTCCAGACTTCAACCTGGATGACATGTCCCAAAGGTTGGTAAGTGTATTTGACAGATTGAGCACATGGCTACCTAGAAATAGACAGGCTCAACTTCCTCCTCTTGCACCTAGAAATGGGCAGCAGGAACTTCCCCAATTTGGAAGGCGTGGACAGGGCTATGATCAAGTGTCTCAAGATCCTTCCCTTAGAAATATGAGTGAGAGGATAGTGGAGCGGGTTAGGAACCAAGCAGGACCTTCCTAACTACCTCCAGAGACTCGGGCTGGGGAAGATGAAGACTTAAATGGTCCACAGAGGTCTTGTAACCTTGGCGATGATAACGACAATTCACCATTCTCTCAAGCGATTAGAAAAGCCCTTGTGTTGAACCACTTTACGCTCCCAAAATATCTAAATACGATGGGAGAGGTGATCTTGCGAAGCATCTCTACCTCTTCAAGACTCACGTGAGTTTAAGAGGAGTCACCACTATTAACATAAAGGATTCTGCCACCTCATCAACAGAAGAAATGGACACGTCATCAAGAATTGCTACTGAACCGTAGCATCACTGTACAGAATTTTGCCTTGTAACAGTAGAGGATTTTGTTGAATTTCTCTCCAGTCATGTAACTGCTTTTATTCTTTACACTGTGTATAAATTCATTCATCACTAAATGAAAAGTGTGCTTCTGAATTCAGCCAAAATATGAGAATCTATTATGGTATCAGAGCCCTCTAGACTCATCGTCACCAACCTATGGCCTTATCCTCCTCCATTTCTTCTTCTTCTTCTGCTATGTCGTCTTTCTCTCATCTTGTCTCCACTAAGCTCACACTTGATAATTTCTCCATATGGAAAGTTCAGATTACTGCTTACCTTCAAAGCCAGGATCTGTACCACTATGTTGATGGCACACTTTCTACCCCATCCGAAACCATAACCACTGCCAATGAGTCCTCTCCTAATCCAGACTTTGCCTCTTGGAAGAAAACAGACAAATTAGTCCTTAGTATCCTCTTCTCCTCCATCTCTGAAGCTGTTCTGGGTCATGTTCTTTCTTCCAAAACTTCCCGTGCCCTATAGCAGGCCCTTCAATCGTTATTCTCCTCCCAATCTCAAGCAAAGCAATTTCAAGTTCGTTTCCAACTGGCCAACCTTTCTCGTGGTGAACAATCTATCACTGACTACTTTGGGAAGTTCGAACCCTTGCTGACATTCTTGTTACCACGGGTAATCCCCTCCCTGAGGCAGACCTTGTGACCTATCTTCTCACTGGACTTGGTCCTGCATATGACTCTTTTGTAACTTCCATTACTACTAGAGCAGAACCCATCTCTTCGACTGAACTCTATCAATTACTGCTTATACATGAAAGTCGTCTCTCACACTCCTCAAGGACTATACTCCCCATTGAACCCTCTGCCAATTTTACACAGTATAGTGGTCGATCAAGGGGCAACTACAGAGGAGGCCGTAATGGCCGAAACGGAAATGGTCGCTGGAGACCACCATTTTCGAACCGTGGTGGTCGCACTGGGTCTGCTACCTCATTTTCTAATGGACACTTCACTCAGCGTCCTACCGTCAAGTTTGCAAAAGATTTGGACATGAAGCCTTACAATGCAGATACCGGTTTGATCACAGTTACCAGTATGCTGCTCCTCCCTCCTTCTCAGCTAATTTCACCAGCCCCAGCAATGGCTCAGACTCTACCTGGTACCCAGATTCAGGTGCAACCCATCACATCACCAATGACTTAGCCAACCTCAACCTATCCTCCGAACCTTACAGTGGTACTGAACAGATTCAAGTTGGAGATGGATCGGCCCTGTCGATTCATCACACCGGTGATTCTTCTCTTCCTACTCCCTTTTCTTCATTTTTACTTCGCAATCTTCTTCATGTTCCTAGCATAACCAAAAATCTCATCTCTGTCTCTCAATTTTGTCGTGATAATCTATGCTTCTTTGAATTTCACTCTGATTTTTTTACTGTAAAGGACTCCAAGACAGGGATCTCCCTCCTCACAGGGCCAGTCACTAATGGGTTGTACGCCTTTCCCACCTCTCCTGCACCACCGTCCCTCTCGACTTCCTCCCCAACTGCTAACATTGGTGAACGTACCTCCATGGCTCAGTGGCACTTTCGCTTTGGTCATCCTCATCAATCCGTTGTCTCCAGTCTTCTGCGCACAAACTGTTTGAAGAAACTCCCCACTAACTCTTCCTTTTCCTGTGTTGACTGCCCCTTAGCAAAATCTCATCAACTGGGCTTCGATTCCACTTGGGTTGAGGCCAGTAAGCCCTTAGAACTAGTGTGTGCAGACGTTTGGGGCCCATCTCCATCTCCCTCTAGATTAGGTTTCAAGTATTATCTTTCATTTGTAGACAAATTTACAAGGTTTACATGGTTTTATCCCTTAAAATTCAAGTCTGATGTTGCTCAAATTTTTCCCATATTTTTATCTTTAGTTGAGCGTTTATTTAATACAAAACTTATTACCTTGCAAACGGATGGTGGTGGTGAATTTAAACCTTTAACTTCGATATGCCAAAAACTTGGTATTAATCATCAATTCTCTTGTCCACATACCCACCAACAAAATGGGCTAGTCGAACGCAAGCACCACCACATTGTTGAAACTGGGCTTGCTCTAATGGCCCATGCCAGTCTGCCACCTCATTTTTGGGCCGATGCCTTTGAGACAGCCGTTTATCTTATTAATCGGTTACCATCTAAAACTACTCAAAATACATCTCCATTTTTCCATGTTTACAAACGTCACCCTGATTATGATTTTCTCAAGGTATTTGGCTGCTTATGCTTTCCAAACCTTCGTCCGTATAATCAACACAAAATTAATTATCGTTCTTCCCCCTGTCTCTTTATTGGGTACAGCACCTCCCATAAAGGATATAAATGTCTAGACATGAAAACTCACAGATTTTACATTTCTCGTGATGTCCTTTTTCATGAAACATCATTCCCTTTCGCCCAACCCACTAAGACACCAAGTATTCAGTCCAATTCCCAGCCCAATTCACCGCTTCCTCCATAGGCACATCTTCCAATCTTCCCTCAATCCATTCTAGGCCCAGGCCCAAGTCCACTCTTTTCTGGCCCAAGCCCACTCCCCTCCATCCTCGGTCCAGGCCCGCCAACCTCTAATCATCCTTCACCAGCTCCTGCTTCACCCATTAACTCTGCAATTCCCAATTCCCCTCCAATCCCTAATTCTGCAATTCCACAATCGTCGGATCACCCCAGTCTTTTCCCCCCTCGTTCTCCTATAATGACCCGTTCACACACTAATTCCTTACGCCCTCGTGTTCGTACTGACGGTACCATTCCATTTCCCTCTCGAGCTTACCTTAGCTCCGCTAATCCCATTCCCGAAAATCCTAGGTCCTACTCTCTAGCTCGCAAGCATCCAGAATGGCAACATGCCATGCAATAGGAGTATGATGCCCTAGTTCAGAATAAAACCTGGTCCTTGGTTCCATTTAATCCTTCTCTTAATGTGCTTGGCTGCAGATGGATCTATAAAACCAAACTACAGGCAGATGGATCTATTGAAAGGAGGAAAGCACGCCTTGTAGCTAAGGGTTATCACCAATTGCAGGGCCTGGATTTCGAAGACACCTTCAGTCCTGTGGTCAAGGCTTCCACCATTCGCCTCATTCTCTCAATTGCTACTGCTCGAGGGTGGCCTCTTCGACAGGTTGACATTCATAACGCTTTCCTTCATGGAACGCTTCATGATCAGGTATACATGCAACAGCCTCAAGGTTTTATCAATCCCTTGTTCCCTACACATGTGTGTAAATTGCATAAAGCACTTTATGGCCTAAAACAGGCCCCTAGGGCATGGTTTGCACAACTCAGTTCGTGGCTGCTTTCCTATGGATTTCATGCTTCAAAAGCTGATGCTTCTCTGTTTGTTCTTAACTCTGATGATTTACACATTTATCTCCTTGTTTATGTTGATGACTTCATCATCACTGCTTCTAAGGCCTCTGCAATTGATACCTTTGTTCGGGATTTAAGCATGGCTTTCCCAGTTAAAGATTTGGGGGTCCTATCATACTTTCTTGGGATGGAGATCACTTATTTGCCCACTGGTATTCTAGTATCTCAGAGGAAGTACATCAAAGATATACTTTCTAGGACTCAGATGTTGAATTCCAAGCCAGTCTCGTCACCTATGGCTTCTTCCTTGCGACTGTCACAGTTTGATTACCCTTCGTTTGATAATGTTACACTATTTAGGAGTATTGTTGGGGGATTACAGTATCTATCACTCACTAGACCTGACATTGCCTTTGCTGTCAATAAGGTGTGTCAATTCATGCACACACCTAAATTGCCCCATTGGATTGCAGTCAAACGAATTCTACGTTATTTGAAAGGAACAATCAATCACGGTCTCTTTTTCTCCTCAAATTCCTCCTTCAAACTTCAAGCTTACTCCGATGCGGATTGGGCAGAGTGCCCAGATGATAGGAAATCTACCGGGGGATATTGTGTTTATTTGGGTAGACATTTGATTTCTTGGAGCTCAAAAAAACAGAAAACAGTAGCTAGGTCTAGTACGGAAGCTGAGTACAAAGCTGTGGCCACCTCTGCTGCTGAGATCATTTGGCTTCAGACCTTAATTTCTGAACTTGGTCTACCTCTGTCACAAGCTCCAATACTATGGTGTGATAACATTGGAGCCACCTACCTTGCTGCAAACCCTGTTTTTCACTCACGGACCAAACACGTTGACATTGACTTTCACTTTGTTAGAGATCGGGTAGCAGCCAAGTCTCTGACCATTGCCTTCATCACCTCAAAAGATCAACTTGCAGACGCACTTACAAAACCATTGGTAGCTGACAGGTTCTTCAAACTCAGATCGAGTCTCAATGTCATTGACACTCCCTTGGACTCGAGGGGGCGTATTAACATAAAGGATTCTGCCACCTTAACAGTAGAGGATTTTGTTGAATTTCTCTCCAGTCATGTAACTGCTTTTATTCTTTACACTGTGTATAAATTCATTCATCACTAAATGAAAAGTGTGCTTCTGAATTCAGCCAAAATATGAGAATCTATTAACCACAACCATGAAGTGTAGAGCCTTTAACTTAATCCCAAGTGACCGACTACCGGATCTCTAAAGACGTTCCTTAAGTGCTTTGCAACCAATAAAGAGGGTGAAGGGCTGAAACAATGCCTACAGGACATAAGACAACAGCAAGGCGAATCATTAAAGAACTTCATGTCCAATTTCAGTGACGAAATGACATGTTGTGTACAAGTGACAGATAGAGAAGCTCTAACAGCCCTGAGGGAAGGACTGGACATGAATTCTCTCTTTTGGAGGGATGTGAAAATCAAGACCTTACTAATTATGATGCCTTACTGGAATTGATAAGACGGGAGATCTTCAATGAAGAATTGAGAGATCACAAAAATAAAGCAAATCAAGGGCTCCCATCTGCTCAGAGGCAAAGAGAAAGAGGCCCAGCCTCACACTTTTTGGACTACCAGGCCTGACAATTGACATCTCTCAACCCAGAACAAGCATTGGCTACAGCAACATTAAATGCAGTGCCCACTTTGACCTATGAAAAAATGAATCTTAGTACTGAAATGTAACAACAAACCCTCCCCCCTCCCCTCCCCACCCCACCCCAACAGTTCCTCCAAACACGGAGGGGCAAAGGATGAGGCGCATAACCTAGAAATAGGGATTGAGCGCCCCCTCTATTGTACATAACACCACTCCTGTAGCCACAACACAACACTGTTGGGTGCAGAGACATTGCAAGAACAACAGTTAATGGAGAAATAGGCGCCTCCAAAGAGACTCTCCACGTGTTGATGAAAAATTGCACATGGCAAGTTAAACGGTAAATCAGTCCAATCAATATAATCATACCCAAGACAAATGCGATTTTTGAAGGGAAAATCATGTTTGTTGGGCATGATTTGGATATATTTCACACCAACTTGTCACTTGGAATTTCCCTTTGCCACGAAAAATCTTCCTTCAACAATTAAAATCAGTTTCTTAATGAATTGTGGAAGTATAATTAACTGAAAGATGGGTGATTATTGAGAAAGCCTTCTAAAGTTGACCAAGTACAAACCCAACGAAAATTGAGTGGACATTGATGGTCAAGAGAAAACAAGAAAAATGCAAACAAAGCAACTCTAGATTGTAATAACTCAGCTTTATTACTATTATCATACTTAAAACAATGTGAAATCTTACCTTTAATTAACTAAATCTAGTTTTATTCATTCAAGCAGGGGAGAATTCGGGTATCAAGCTTTTCTTTTCTATACATCATTATCATACCTACCCAACCATAAATTAACAAAGAAAGATAAGAAATATGTTAAGAAAATCTCTAGCATTCACAATGACGAAATTGTTCGAGTCACTATTCGACCTGCCTGAAGGTACACACTATTTTCTCAGCGCACTGTAATATTTCATTGAGACTGATCTTATTTTGCAATTACATAACTAAAATCTTCTAGTTTGGACTCTATTCACTGTAATGCTTTTCCCTTTGAGCAACGATGCCATCTGCTGCTCCTAATCCTAGGACTACAGGCAAGTTCTTGATTTTTCTCCAAATATTTTCCAACATGCATCTTTTCCAGCTAATGGATGAAAATGCCACACGATAAATCCAGTTAAAATTGTCCAATTGCAATAGAATAAGCTACTTTGACCAATCAAATATCCAGTATTTGGGTTTCGAGAAGTTTTCACCCTCGAGCTGAGGGATATTTCCTTTTGATTTGCAGATTTTCAACAAGAAGCTGCTACCGAACAATTTCACTGAAACTAATACTGTCTCCACTTCTGACCTGTCATGAAGGTAGTCCGAGATGAAATGGTCCAAGAGATTCATTCTACAAGCACGTGAATTTAATATTAGCGTGTGCTGGTTCATGGGCAAAACTTCTGCAGAACATGTATTTAATAATGGGAGGAATTCATTTACCCATTTGATGCTTGATAGTCCAAGGTTGCTATCTTCATCATAGACTCCTCGTGATCGAGATAAAGGATTTGTCTTCAGTTGTGATGAAGAATCGTTAGCAAGCACCTATTGGTTGTTCATCTAGGAAATAAATCAACATAAAATTTCTCCTCAAAACAGGAAAAAGAAACATGAACATGGCATAAATTAGCATAAAAAATGGTTAGAAGAAAGACAATATCAGAGGTCTCAAAATGTAACCAGATGGGAGAACCTTGTTTTGAACAACCTATATTTTATTAAACATAAAAAACGGCAAGTATCAAGCAAACAAGGTGTCAATTTACTCCCCTAAAATAAATATATTTAAGCAATAAATCCCAGCCATGTTCTCAGTACCAGATTGCTCTTTATTGTTAGTTCATTATGTGATTTTCCAAATTTCGTCTAAGCAATTTCAAATTTTCATCCTATCCGAAATTTAGTAAAAAATAAATTTCATTTACACTACAATCGAAATTATAAGATATGTTTTATCCAAGACAGCATGTTACTAGCAATAACTAATTTGCAGGTCTCCACTGTTTGCTATGTTTAACAAATTACACAAAGGAATTCGGAATCAAAAACAACTCTAGGGCATTTTGAATTACAAAACAAAAGGTTGATGAAGTCAATTTTAAATGCAGACAAGGCTGATACTACAGGATTACTGTAGCATTTCCAATATGAGGACAAGGGGGAAATGGAGCAGTTGGACTTCTACTTTCCTCATGTACAGAAAGCATTCTGTTCCCTAGTTTTCTGATGAGAAATAGAAGGAAACTCATCATCCACTATTCTATAACATTAGTTTATACATATATCACAACCTCCATCCCAATTTGATTATCAATGTTGAATTTCATGGC
>CAIGRS010316735.1:0-14616 GCA_903798395.1 Fraxinus floribunda | reverse complement strand
AATAAAAATAAGCAACACTTTTTTAGGTGTAGACTTGTGAAACTTGAAGTTTGACCTCCACACATGTTTTACGCTTTTTAAAATATTGATAAAATATTTTGGATAGTATCGTCTAGCCCTTGTAGAATCCTGGATCTTGACTTTATTTTTGAACAAATTTTCAATGTAAAAACTAGAACAAGTAGACTTCATGAAAACCAATGGCCAAGAATACTGTGAAATGACGATAATATGGAAAGACAAAAATGGTAAAAGCTCTTAGCTCTTCAATTGCATGTAATAATCTCAACACGAATGTATTGATATACAGGAACAATTCAAAATCATTTGAAAAGTTAAATTTAAAGGCTTCATTTGGATATTAAGCTCCTATTTGGTATGACTAAAAAAAACAAAAAAATTAATAAATTTTGATAAAGAATAATTCTTCAAATACAGAATTTTTTAACAGATTTTGTCTTCCTTTGATTTGTTGTTGTCAAAAACTGTTTTTGGCAACAACCAATCGAGATGTCTTCCTGTACAAAATTTATGAAAAAATCATGTACTTAAAACATGATTGTTTGATAAATGTTGAAAAATTGATTAAAGGCGTGGATCTCGTAGAATATTTGATTATGAGTTCACAAAAATTGAATTTTAAAAAATTGAGATCAAATAAGGGCTAAATTGTAGCGAGTACAAAGAAAAGACAAGTCAGAGTACTGATTCGGGCCGCTTCTTCTTCCTTGTATAGTTATTGATGGATATATTTTAAGGAGAAAAAAAATAGGAATGGACATTTGCCCCTTGGATAGACAAAATAACGAGCAACCGTCTATATACCGCAGTAAAACACAGGAATCTTACCATGAAGGGGATTTGATTCCAACGCATAATAACAAGGGATTAATTACAATGGATGTCACTCAACTTTCTCTATAACTTCAAGTGGGGTCATTAATTTCAATTTTGATGCAATCAAATAATTCTATTTGCCTCTTATGGTGGGGACTCGGACAAAAATAAAAGAAGTGGCACTAAATTTTGGTTAAAAATCCACATTTTAAGTGACCCCATAGGCTTTGGCTTTTGCGTCTCTCCAGAATTAAGATTGAAAGAGTAAATATTCGCCCGCGAAAACTTTTTTTTTTTTTTTCCCTCTATTCAATGCAAAATGGAAGTATAATAATTTTCTCACCTAACGGATGACCAACAACATTTGGCAATTCTTTACGAAGTCACCAACGGTTAGCATACAATGTTGAAAGGTAAATTTGAGCACTTTGATAAACATGTTTGAGAATCAAGTGACACCAAATACGAATCCAACAACCAGCATGATAATACGAAAAAATATAGCACACATTGAACATCTCTGGACACAAATCACACATTTGAGTTTTAAGAGGTAGGGCAATGGCAATGGTATCACTTCTAGAGCGGTTTAAACATATTACTAATACATCGGACATGACTATCACAGCACAATACATATTTCAGTTTTTAACAGAAACAGGAATGTGCAAAATGGTCTTTTCTGGTTATGTAAGGGGAAAGATAGTCACTGGCCATCTCTGAAGTTTTTTCTGCAGGAACAAATATTTGTGTTTTGCCAGAAGCTATTTTGTTCCCTGCAACACTAGCATAGAATTGGCTGGGGTATGCTGGTACGAACACATCACTTTCGGAGCAAATGTTGAAGTCGATGAATTTTTCATATTCACGACCCACTGCGCCCATGAATTTTGCCTTCTCATCAGCAGGCACAATTGCATCCTATTACAATTTCAAAGGAATACAGGAAGGTTTACAACCGATAACCCAAAATAAAGTAATAACTTTGTTAACCAGGAACAAGTTATGGAATTCAGTTAAAATGGATTCTAGTAGTGTGAAAAATTATCCATAAGCAGAGCCCCTAGATTTATATCGTACATTAAAAAGTTCACGTTTTCTGGATGGATATATTAGAGAATTAGCAACTTATGAAGAGAAATTTCCACATGGGATCATTTAAAACAGCAGCTTGTGTAGGATGGCAAGAAGAGCATGAGCTGAGCATAAGAATGCTATGCAAATGGGCATATTAGTGAAATTAAAAGTTATAATTCCTTAAACTGAGATTCAAAACACATATAAGAAGGGCAGGCATTACCTTTGTAAATGTGTTGGGGAAAATATTCCTCAATGCGTCAAGCCTACTATGCCATCCAGTTTGAGTCAAGTATATCGTTGTTTCTCTGTGAAAACCAATCTTCTTGAGAAACTCGCCAATTTCTTCAGCATTATAACAGTGTTTACTTGAAGAAACAGTTTCTTGGCACCTTGTCTTTCTCAACATCTCAACCCTCAAGTCCACTGCCACAAAGCGCCCACCCATTTTCTGGCTCATGCTTCGTAGTGTCCCAACCATTGAATTGACCAATTCCTGCAACTCTGGTTGCAACTTGAGACTTCCAAATGTAGCCAAGCACCTATATGAATTCGAGTACATGGTTTCTTTTGACTTTTCTACGGTTGAGGAATCGAAGTAAGTTGTGAGCCTCAAGTTTCTTTTAGTCCTAAATATTGGTTCAATTTTGGAAGTGATGAAATCCTCTGAGACCCCATCAGGGACTCTCACAGCAGTGAATTTCATTCTCGATAATTCAGTGGGCTGAACCTTTGCTGTCTGGACTACTCCATTCAGGCTAGCTACAAACTTCTTGGCATCATAAATTTCTCCAAAGTCGCTGAAAGGGATTAACACACGATAGAATTTAGAGTTTCTTTACAACTTTCTTTTCCTAGGCTCGTGAAAAGTGCACTTCAGTCAAATAGTAAGCATCTCAATTGAAACAAAGTTCAAAGAATAATTACTGTGTTATGGAGTCAACTAAAGATTTCATTGCCGGGGAAAATTGTTTTCATCAATTCTTTTATTTATCATTTTGATTTTCACAAGATTCTTCTTTTCATGTTAAAGATTTTGTTACGTTATATATGAGATATAGGTCTGGATAAAGAATAGATGGGTTTGACATTTTCTTTGGACCATCAACGATCTAAAGGAAAGTATAATTATAGATTCTTGATGATATTTGCAAGGACTCACCTTTTCTCCCCCAGTTTAGTCCCTCTTATGTCAGGAAGCACAAGTGTCGCTCCAAGATGCCTAGTCACTGCCACGGCATTTGCAATCTGAGAGATAATACGAAAATGTGGATAACTGGACATTATTTCGATCAACATGACTTGAAAGAATGCATTTAGTAGAGTTAAAGCATTTGCTAAACAATCTTTGAAATTTAAGCTGGCGGCAGTCATTGGTCTGACTGAAGCAACTTGATTCCCAGAATGCACTCCTTGAAAATCTCTTGGCTTAGTATCGACTGAGTGATGTAAGCGCCCAACAGAAATGGAAGATCATTGGGAAGAAATGGGGGCCGTTGACCAAAAGANAAATTTAAGCTGGCGGCAGTCATTGGTCTGACTGAAGCAACTTGATTCCCTGAATGCACTCCTTGAAAAGCTCTTGGCTTAGTATCCCTTGTATCAGCAAGGGATTTTGGTTCAAATAATCAAATGTGCAATGCAAATTGGCGGTCTGGACCTGTCTGTTTCTCATAGATGTCCTAATACAGTCATAATAATCAGGGACTTGATCTAATGGTCAAGAATCTAGCTATAAACCCGTAGTCTAGCGTCAAGTCCACGTGTCGTCCTCAACAGCTTACCATTATCCCACCACTCAAACAAACAAATAAAAGAGAGGAAAGAAGAAAACAACAAGTACGGTTTTCGACTAACAACAAATTCCTAGCTGTGCTCGGCATGCCAAAGTGGACCAATTTTTTTCTACTAAAAAACCGCCCACACATGCCATGGGCGCATTGCCCGGCAGGCCAACGATTTTTGCTGCTGACAGGCTGTGCTGGAAAGGAAGTTGGGCCAAACCCACTTAATACCTCTCATACAGTCATACTACATAATATCCCTTTTTTTTCTTGGTACCTCAAAGAAAAAGAAGGAAAAGTAGCATACCAGTGGAGCGTGGTACTCCAGGCCATTAGTTAATGAAAAAAAGACATATCCTCCGGAATGATTTCCTTCTGCAAAAGAAACAGATATAATGAAGAATGAAGAAGCAGCTACAACTCAACATTTCCGCAAAATGTATGTCATATTTAAGGACTTACTGAATGAGGGAACTTTCCAGCACGGCTTTTGTACTTCATAATGTTCTTTAAACGGACCATAATTATTTTCATTCAGTAGAACCCCTTGTGTGTCGCTTGCATTGTGTTGGTTGATACTCTGAGATGGCTGTACATTTTCCTGCAAAAAATATCAATATTGAGAATATTTTGAGCAATATTCTGTTTTCAGTTTTAGAAAATTTAATTGCTGTGCACCAAAGTTTTCAGAGATTATTCCAGTAAATCGTCAGTCTCAATTGGGATAAGAAAAAAATATATAAGAAAAATAGGATCAAAGGGATAGATTGAATAGAATTGACTTATACAGTTCAATTTAAAAGAGAGTAGAGTGTATGTCCTGCTGTATAGATAGTGGAATATAACCACACCTCAATGGTGGAGTTGAATTTAATAATAAATATTGCAAAACACTTACAAAAAGTGGATCAATATGGTCTCTTTTCACCATATTCGCAAGCATTATGAACATAGAAAATGTTAGTATGGCTGCCATCACTTGCCTCAAATCAACTGCCATTTTTTCCCTCTCAGTTCTCTCTCTCGCTCTCTCTCTGGTTTTCTCTCTTTCTCTGTGTATATGTAATATTAGTACGCCCTATATATATGCAGGCTCTCGCTCTTTTTACATTTTTGTGTTTATCGCTATTAGAGAAGGACAGTGCTCAAAGCCTGATTGTAGGCTGGTAGGCAGAAAACACCAAAAAAGATAAATTTGAGAAGATGACAATTAAGACAGCTTGCAAAGTGCGTGCAATGATGCACTCAACAAGGAAGAAAATACAAACTATGGCAAATAACTTTTCCTTATAAAGCTAGTTAGTATTCTTTACGCAAGGCAGAGTAGATGGCTATGTCAAATAGAAGACTATTTTGTGAGGGCTTTGCTAGTGTCACAGATTAGCCGCACTGCATCTCTTCCCATTTTGTGATTTTCCTTTGTATTTGATGCCTTAATCCAATAGATCCTTTTGTTAATTCATTTATTTGCTAATAGGAGGGGATTACTTACACGAGTTAATTATTTATTATTGTGGAAAGGGATATAAGGCTATTCTTTGGGTGTATGTATATATTAAAATTTATCATTGTGTAACCAGTGAACATGTATCCTGAACATATAGCATAGTATACAGATGTGTGCAAGTATGCAAAAATTTTCGGTGCCTTACCAATACGTATGCAAATGGTTTACATGAAGCTAAAGATAAAAAGTATTTGGCTATATATACATGGAGGAGTCATTGTCACGTGATGCTTATGCACAAGAAAGAACATTTCGTTGTGGAAATAATTGTTATAGCACCGGGCTATGCATCAACTACATGCACTAAATGAACTTGGTAAAATTAGGCTGTCTAACAATTATCCAGTTCATGAGTTTATTTTTTATGGTCAATTAGCTCTATGTTGCCTTGCTTTAATTATATTTGGCATTTTCCTAAATTACTTCAAATGTTTCTCATTACCTTTCCAATTAGAAGAATGTGTGTTTAATTCATAACTATGGGTCTGTCACTCGTCCATATCACAAGCTGTTGGCTATAGCAATGCCATCAGCATGAATGACACATTCAGACGGGTCTCGAATCTACTGACGCCTGGCATCTTTCTTTTGTACTTTATTTCATGCATAAGACACCTCTTTTACTGAGGAGGCATCCTTTTAGTTATAAAGAAATGGAATTCATTCAGCAAAATAAATGCATTAGCAAACAAGAGAATTCTCATTGATGTTAGCATTAAGGTATTAAGATATGAAATGTCAGTATTGACTCAATAGAAGGTTTATTGTAGAAATATAAAGCTTATATCTTCAATGAAAACAGTGATGATTTTTGAAGTATAAATAACAATCGTTATCTTTCTTTATATGTAAATAAAAAAATCAACAAAAAACAAAATAGACAAGGAAAGTTTAATTACTATTTATCTCCTTTTTCCAAACCTCCTTTCATGGCTATGATTATCGCAATTAATCCAGGTATCTCAATACAAGCAATGAACTTTTTATCAAGATACCATTTTCCAGAAAATTTCATACGTGTTGCGTAAACAACAATTGTTTTGAAGACTTCATTGATGCTTTCTATATCAAAATCACACACAAGATGGTTTAGTTAATTTGTATCCCTTTCTTCAAAATACATCGTAGTTTACAGATGGAAAATACCACTTTCCACCAAATTACTTCTAAGATGTGTCCCTTCTCTAACAACTTAAGTTTTCCAATGAGATTTTTCAGTATGGTATCAAAGGATGCAAATGTCTTTGGTTCAAGTCTCACTATTATCTATTTTTAAAAATTGTGCACGTGTCCAGTCATTGATGAAAAAGCCTACACATGGGGGATGTGATAAAATTGAATTTAAAAAATAAATGGATCATTTAGCTACAAGCTTAAACCTTTTGCAAACTCATTTGCTAGTATCGACGTATCTTCCAATGCCCCCGAATTAGGATCCGCTAAGCTCCTGTATAACTCATCGATATGACTTTTCCTTGTTCATCACATTAATATCCTAACATCTTAGCCGCAATTAGCATGGCCAAATTTTAAGTTCTCATTATGGCTGAATGTTTAGCATAGATGTATGTTTGCGCGCACATTCTGAGTGTTCTACCAACACACAAATTCAGATGGTTTAATACTTTGAAGCTAAATACGACTTTAACCATATAGCCATACATGGAAAGGTCTAGTCAGGTATCTAGGCATTTTATCTTTTTGAAGAAAGGCATAAGCTCTGAGGTGCCTTGAGGGATAAGCCTCGAGATAAACCAATAAAATATTAAAAAGGATATAAAATTCAAAAATATATTCATATAAATCATTAATCATCTTAAAAAATATATAATAAAAAAGGAACTTAGAAGTCTAGCTTGCAAACAAAAACAAAATAGACTAATAAAGTATCAAATAATAAGTTCTCAAGTTAGAACTTACAAAATAAAATTATAATAGAATCTTTAAGGAAATCATCAACATCATCCTCTTCATCACTATTAGTTTTTGCTCATTCTTTGTCATCATCCTTAATAGCTATCTTGTATTCCCCTACCCTTCCATGTAAAGACAAAAAAGGAAATACAAAAACTTGTAGAACATTCTAAATGATAAAGAAATAGCCCAAAAAGCTAAGTCTATTATCAAAATATCTAGAAAACGCAAGACAAATGGGATACCCTTTTAGTCCTCTTAAGGTTTGAGGCGTAAGTCTCGCAAATGTGCCACAAGTTGTAAGCTTTGAGGCATTTATTAAAGCCTCATGAGAAAAGGGATTCAAGGCGTAAGCCTTAAATAGCTTTTTAAACAATGAATGGAGGAATTACTATCACATTATGGTATTTACGTGAAAATAACATTATGGAATTATATTTCATTCCTTTATAGCTTAGATTTTTTTAGTTTCTTATTAATCATTTGTGTTACTTGGCCAATGTTTGGCTCATGTTTATAAACTGATCATAAATACTTAAGCCAATTTTTATCCAACACATTCCGAGGAACCCACAAATACTACCCATTTATCCACAACTCACTTCTATCTATTTTATAATTTAAACCGTTTATAAAAACTTTTCAAACAAGCTATTAATTACCTAAATAGGTTGATAGGTTCTTGTTAAGAGTTAAATGAATTCCAATTTTTGTATTGTAATAATTAAGAATAGACGATGAAGAAAAACAGAATGCATGCAAGAAAGCTAAAAATGTGGCTTGAGAAAGTTTCAAATGAACCTAGTCCTTACAATGATGCACACGTCGTTTGCAAGTATTTTTTTATTATAATTTTTCAATGAGGAACTTCAATTACAACTAGATGATTTTAAGTTTTGTTTAGAAATATTTGATTCATGTGTATTTTACGGTCAACTTATTCTATACCACCTTGATTTAATTATATTAACCTATGTTGCTCGAACTCTTTAAAAATGGAGAAGTATTCGTGTCGACACGACACGACATGACACGGGATTTGTGTCGGATACTTGGTCTTGCACTTGGACACTGCATCAAAAGGAGAGGACGGTAGACGACGTAGAGTATTGCTTCTGGCTAGCGTTTGTGGCGGTAGCAAACCCATTTATTTCGAGTCTTGTGTAGTATATTGCAGAAATTTGTGGAGGACGGGAGCATGGCAGCAAAATTTTGCAAAAAGGGGAAGATAAGAGATGGAGAAGACGATATGTTCCTTGAGAAGATGATTGGTTTAGTCCTTTTGGATGGTTTTTGAATGGGCTTTTGTCAAGCCCAATCAATAAGTTAATGATAGATTGACAATTGAAATTGAGAATCAAAATTATGGTGAATAAATGGTACAAAAATCAAGCCGCCAATTTATGTGAATAATTGTTATTTGACGTTTTAGTTTCTTTTTCCATATTTTGCACCAGATTTTTTGGATTCTTCTTTAATGGATTAAATCTTGGAATTGCAATTTGGGAATCAAAATTATGGTGAACAAATGGTACAGAAATAAGCTGCCAATTTACGTGAATAATTGCTATTAAATGAAACATTTGTATTGCAGTAATTTCTTGTTTTGCTTTAATATTGTAGTTGTTTGCTTTAATTGAATCATTTTTAGAAAACAACAACAACAATAATAATAAATTGTAAGACGTGTCCTCGTACCCTTATCCAAAATTCGGATCATTTTTAACCGTATCCATATATCTTAATTTTTAAAATGAGAAGGATCCGACTCTTAGATATGTACCCATATCCGACACCCGCACCCGAGTCCGAGCAACATAGATATTAAGCTTTTTTTCTTCGATTTTTTAGACACTCCTCGTTACTTATTTAGAAGAACAACACACGTGAACTCATTTAAGGGTTTATCACTCTACTATCTTACAAGCCGGAAGCGGTAGCAATGCTCATTAGTAGTAATGACACACTTGAATAGTTGTGGTATACAAGACGCACATCATCTATTTTTTGTACTTTCTTTAATGCACAAGACAACTCATTTTATGGAGGCTCCCTTCTCATATATTACAAAAAGCTAAGTCCACTAACATTAGATATACATATATACAAAGTTCAAGCTGTTGCTCCAAATTCATGAAAAATTTGCAAGTCAAACCTTTAAACAAA
Organism: Fraxinus floribunda; assembly: GCA_903798395.1. Taxonomy (NCBI): domain Eukaryota; kingdom Viridiplantae; phylum Streptophyta; class Magnoliopsida; order Lamiales; family Oleaceae; genus Fraxinus; species Fraxinus floribunda. Next base: position 5,331 of record CAIGRS010316735.1, on the reverse strand, counting down.
AAATGAATCTCACACGAGGGACGTGTAAAAGATAAAAATGTATATACTTTTTTTCTATTTAACTTAGAAGTTTCCATTGACATTCAATGACACCCTTTCAATCCCAAGAAATAAAGAGGTCTCTATGAATGTAGGAAAAGAAATTACATAAATTGACTTCAGTGATGTAAGGAAAATTATGTTGTATTTTTCCATTATTATTGTAGGCTTCCTTGGGTTACGCATTAATTACTAGATTAATTAGGAGTTATGTCCAAAGAAAAGTTACGGATCTTTATTTAAGAACGATGCATGTTGTTGGATAATTTGCAAACACTACAAGAAAACAAAATATATCGTGCAAGAACTTGGATTCCTACACACGAAGTTGATTTGACCTTGCCAATATATGTATTAGGGTAACCAGCAAACCTCTTAAGCTAATTTTTTGTTTGAATAATGGTAGTCTATTGAGTTTGGATTAAAATGTTTAATTATTGGTAACTAAATTTTCGAAGTAAAATGAGTTGAGGAAATCTACCTTAGAACAACCAACCCTGTAAAACAAAAGTTGACTTTACATATGTGAACATTCTAATATTGGAAATATTTTTTTCTGAAATCTTACATGCATTTCTATGGTGGTTTTTTAATGGGTTACCTTGTGAGTATAATATCTAATTGATTGTCCTTAGGGTAATTATATTCCTATCACATTTTAATTAAATTAAAAGGTCCCTAACTCTCAATTATTCTCATACTTGTGTCCCCAATTTTTTTCCTCGCATTTATATCCTCAACGTTCCATTAATTAGCATATATTATTTCTGATAACAGTTTTCGTCCAAAAACTCTATAAACGTGCTTTAAAATAAACAAAAAATATTTAGTTGCACTATTGTATTTGCTATTTTTTGGCTTATTTAAAAATATAAAGAGCAATAATTCTTTTTATGCACTCTTAACATAATTTTTCAATGAAAACAATGATCAGAGAAGAAATGTCCTAAATAATGAAATGTTGAAGATAGGAATGCGATGAAAAAGAAAAATATGGGAAAATAAGTATGACAATAAATAAAGTTTAACGACCTCAAATACAATTAAATGTGGTGCACTTATAAAAATTGTGGTGTCCATATAGCATCCTTTCATTATTGTGGAAAAATTACGATAAGGAAAAAAGAGTTTTTTATGATACTTCTTTATTCATATTATATTACACACTAAAAGTTCTTCCTTATTCAGTGTCACCAACATGGAGACATTTGACACAATTTGGCCCACAAGTGGAGTCACAAATTACTTAGTTTCTTAGCACTGGACATATGTTCTTGTGGCACAACTGCTGAATTGGTAATTCTACCTTAGCATCCTTACTTCCTCATCAACATCACACTTCTATTCTATTCGGGTTCACGATTTCTTCGACTTTGGATGGAATTTCAACAGCTTACTTTAGGTGCTTCCACCACTATGATTGAGAACATATGGAGAATACCCCTACACCCCTATGTTCCTAGGTACCTGATCAAATTATATGGAGGGACACACCGGACGGAAAATTTGCTACCAAGTCTGCATGGCAACTTGTTCGTCCTCGTAGCTTTGTTCAGGATGAGTACCAAATATTATGGAATTTCATCATACCTAAGGTTGCCTCCTTTTCTGTTAGCAACAATGGCAGGAGCCATTACCAGTTGATGTGGCCATTGAGCGGCAGATAAGTCACTTGGTCTCTCATTTCCATCGACGCTCGAAGATAGATATCATTCCACACTTACTCACAAGCAGTAGTATATCGGACTAAGTTTAGCGTTAATTTGTTGACTTATTCTAGATACCTCTAAGAGTAGGTGAGGGAGTTCATCAGCACTTACAGGGATAGCGATTCTTTGGACAGTTCATTAGATGTGACCATATTCAGACTATTATTTCTCTGTTTATATTTTAGTTTATCTGGACGATAAGGAATGATGCAAAGTACAGGGACATTGCTAGGGAGCCTCGTCGTATCATTTGGATGGTGTATTGTACTATTTCTCTGCTACACACTGGTCGTTTATTTCGTAATATTCACTGGCGAAGGGATTTGGGTATTGCCAAACTATTTGGTATTTGTTTGATTCCCTCATCTCCCATCACCCCCTATCTTAGTTTGTTGGTGCACTCCATTGGTGGATCCCACGAGATCAACATTAATGGTTGCGTCGGGATGAATTTATCGATGGTGGGGGCATTATTTGTGACCACGATGGATGATGCTTCCAGGCATTCTCCTCCGTATGGTGATAGCCCTATTCTTGAGGTTGAGTTACGAGTTATTCTAGATGTCTTCTCGCTTGAGGACTTGGACTTTCTGACTTATGGATAGAGGTAGATTCCTCTTTAGTTATTCACTTCATCATTCATGGAACTGAGCCATGGTCTATTTAGTGTACTCTCAAACATATCGACGTCATCTTTTATTTGATCGAGACATGCTTTCCCACATATACTGTGAGGGGAATCAAGTTTCTGTTGGGAATGATTTTACCAAGAGTACAGATCCATGGACCTTCCTCGACGATTACGCACCATGATATGATACAGATTGATAGCTATGGTATGTTAAAGCGCTATAGTTTACTTTTGTTTCTTTGCCCTTGTAAGGGAGGTAGTATCTCATCTTTTACTGTCTCTTGTACTTTTGCTGCTTCGTTGGAAGTCAGGTTCTTGCCCCCTCCAACGTATTCAAGTGAGTGGTTGGGTAATCGTAACCCCGTCATCCTCTTCTAGTGGAGCCTAAAATACACTTGGGATGAGTTGATGACTTGCCCTTTAAAAAAATGTTGATTTGACATGAATCCTTATTTTGATACAAAACATGAGCAAAAAATGTGTTTACTTAATTTTGTGTTTGTTTCTACATAAATATGTATTATTCTTGTGGGATTTTCCATATAGAATTGCATTATAATCATTGTTGTGGTTAATTGTGATGATTCTATGCAGATTTAGTTTAAGTTAGGTTTTTATTTGTAAAAATGAACTCCAAATGTCAAGGTTCTCTGATTTTTGTTAGACCATCACCTCTCTCATTAAATAATGGAGTATGGAGGTTCTTGATGAAAAAGATTGGAGTAATTAATAGTGTTCATGTATCAATGTTATGAATATAGTTTAACAGACTATTATATGAGAGGGTAGTTAGGTTCATTATAACCAAACGTCGTTACCAAATTATGACTTTTCTGCTTTCTTATGTTCAATCTCAATAAATAAGTTCTTAAATTTTGTTTTTTTAGTGTATTCTTCTCTTTAAAAACCAATTACCAAGTAGTTTGCCTAAGAAATACCATCTTTCACCTAATTATATTTGATATGCTTCCAACATTACTCAAAGAAGTTCAAAACATTGTGGCAGTAATATGTTCAAGCACTTGATACAACCAAAAAAGCTGGAATTCAAATTCCTATTATCAATTGTAATTGTAGTCATCCAAACATACCCACAGCGAGTTTTTGTTTAAAGTGTGTCTTATTGCACTGGTTTTGAAAATCTTGAGTAACCCTGTACATTTCAACTTCTAAATCACTCTTTTTCTAAAGTTCTCAAGCTAACATTTGAGTAGTAGTAAATAGTTTAGTCCAAATATTTTTAAGAGTCTATAAAAACCAGATACAAGAGTTCTTTATTGCTCTTAGCTCTTAACTTTTAGAAAATGTTGCTTTAGCCTTGAAACTTGAGATTTGTATTAATTAACTGTATCATCAGTCAAACAGCGCTTAACATACGAAGGCTTTAATATTAGAGTTTAAGGCAACATTAGCTCTTTATATTCTTATTAACTAGTACTGAAAAGGAAATACTTGCATATCCATGTTACATTTACGAAGGAAGAAGAAAGCCACATTTTCCCTTTATAAGATAAAACTTTGAAAATTATAAAATTGTCTCTCCATTCAAAATTGTTCATGGATAAATGAATGACCAACATAATCGTGCAAATGGATTAAAGCTACACATATAAAGCATGCGAATTTCTATACATGGAAGAATTTATTTCATGTTATGCTTAGGTAAAAAGAACAATATAGTGAAAGTATTTTGTGGTCCCATTATTATGTGAATTTTTTAACTAGATCTTTATTACAATAAAAGAATACCTATAGTGACAAAAAAAACTCATTGGTGAAGGATAAATTTCAGTTTCTGAAGATCATCAGAGACTGGAATTTCCATTGAAAATCGGTAGGAGAAAAGCTGGTTGGTGATGAGCAGTGAAGGAACATCTACTATGCCACAAAATTTAGCAAGGAAAAGTCCCATCACAATTGTTTTTAAAAAGTGAAAAATTATTAGCAACACGAGATTTGCCTCTAACATAGTTCTGTATTCTAGAAATTATTAGACACAGATTTTATCAATCACAAGTAGGTTCTTTTAAACTAATATTATTTTGAAGACATAATTTGACAATTAAATTCCATATTATCTAATCCAGTATCACGATTAACCTTCATGCAAGAAACATTCATCCTATAGTTACTAATGTTACTCCCAGAACAAAAAGATGAAAAGAAATTAATGCAGAAAACTATTCAACATTTGTTCATTGCACCATATTAAGAACTACCGAAACTGCAAATTTCTGAGCACGCACAGAATTCAAATATTATTGAAGAAAGAATGTATTTTAAATATTGATATGGTGGGAAATATGTGATTAAAAAGTAAGTAAAAGTTATTGATATGATTGAAAATATTATTTTATTGAAGAATGTGTGATTGAAAATGAGTTTTGAAAGAATGCATTTTTAAAGAATGTGCGTCAAACATGGGCTAAGTATTATTAACATACTCACCATTATTCACTTCATCTATAACTTCATCACCCCAAACAATATCTTTCAGCCCTTTCGAGATGTTCTTGTAGAACTGCACATCAAGGAGACAAGATATAAGCTATTAGTATTTTGGGGACAAAACTGGGTCCTATAAAATGGCACCCTAGATTCTTTATACATACCAAATTAGCCCAGAAAACCACATCTTATATTTAACAGATTCAGTGAAAAAACAATCATTAATGGACAAAAAGTAACAATATTTCTCCATTAATGCTTTAACTCCTTTACAGCACATTATACCTCATTAATGGTAAATTGGGCTCTATTGCCTAGAATAAGTAAGAACCAAGAAAATGATGATCTCCCAGTGGTTCAATTGAGATAATTTCGAGCATGAAGGTAAAGTCGAGCTTATATAAATCACCTTTTGATATTTATTCTTCACATCAAACCCCAAAGCCAAAGAATTTTCTTCAAATTTAGAAATTATCCCATTTGCCTGAAATGCCGATATGAATC
>CAIGRS010316683.1:0-16913 GCA_903798395.1 Fraxinus floribunda | reverse complement strand
GTTCGACACTCTACACACTATTATATTACTTGTTCACGATCCCGTTCACTTGCGGGAAATCAAACGATCATTAACCAACGAAACATTAAAGTAAACCCTGAAAAGGTTAAAGCCTTAATTGAAATGAGGTCTTCCCAGAAGCTAAAAGAGGTGTAGAGCCTCACTGAATGAGTCGCCGCCCTCAATAGTTTCATCTCTAAGGCAACTGACAAGTGCTTGTCATTCTTTAAAATCCTCAAATGAGGGAATAAATTCCAATGGACAGAAGAATGCGAGCAGGCTTTGCAGGGGCTGAAAAAGCACTTTGGTCAAGCGTCTCTCATCTCCAGATCGAAGAACCATGATGAACAATATCAATACCTAGCAGTGACTTCGGAAGCTTTGAGTTTGGGATTGATAAGGGAAGAAGATAGCCATCAGTTTCTAGTATACTATATCAACAAGGCACTCCTCGCAGTCGAAACTCGATATCCTGACATGGAAAAGTTAGCTCTCGCTTTGGTGATAGCTTCCAAGAAACATAGGGCTTGTTTCCAAGCTCACAGTATCCATGTCCTAACAAACTACACACTCAAGCAAGTGCTCCAGAAACCTAATGCTTTGGGGAGGTTGCTTAAATGGGCTGTTGAACTTAGTGAATTTGACATCATCTATAAACCAATGACAGCCGTCAAAGGGCAAGCCATAGCTGACTTTGTGGCAGAATTCACCCCTGTTCCAAACGTTGAAGAAGAAATGGAACCCGCAGAACCTCAGATATGGAAGCTCTCAGTCGATGGTTCTTCTGGAGTCACAGGATCAAGAGTAGGAGTTGTATTCGTTAGTCCAGAAGGGCACAAACGAACTTATTCTGTAAGGTTTGGCTTTAAGGCAACCAAAAATTCATCGGATATGAGGCCCTGATAGTTGGCCTCCGGCGGTGAGAGAATTACAAATAAAGAGGCCCATCGTTAGGAGTGATCCCAACTGGTGGTTAGTCAAGTTCATGGAAACTTCTCCTCTAGGGACAAGACTATGGTAGCTTATGTAAAATTGGTAAGAAGTTTCGTTCTTTCATTCGAAAGGTTTGAGCTAATGCAAATACCCAGATCCTGCAACATACACGTCGACGCTCTGTCAAAGCTGGCAAGCAGTAAAGACTCTGAGTTACTCACTGTTGTTCCAATTTAACACCTTCTTAGACACTCAATTGAAGTTGGTGAAACTATAATGTGGATGGAGGATACGCCTTCTTGGATAAAGCCCCTCATATCCTATTTGAAGGATCAGACCTTACCTCCCCAGAAAGAAGAAGCCCAAAAACTAAGAAAAATGGCTGCTTACTTTGTCCTTCAAAATGATATATTAAACAAACGCGGGTTTTTACTACCTTTACTGAGATGGTCATTAGAATAAAAAGTACTGAGGTAGGGATACTACTGGTCCACCTTGAAAAAGGATGCACAATAAGGGGAAGAAAATGTGACAAATGCCAACTCTTTGCCACCATCCCAAGGCAGCCTTCATAGGAATTGAATGTGGTAACCATCCCTTGACCGTTTGTAAAATGGGGGATTGACTTAATTGGACCTCTCCCCAAAAGGAGAGGAAGTACCAGCTTTGCAATTGTTTCTATAGATTACTTCACCAAATGGGTGGAAGTCGAACCACTCTCCGAGATAACTGAGGCTAATACCTCCAAGTTCATTTTGAAAAACCTCATATGTAGGTTCGGTATCCCACACTCAATCCTATCACACAATGGTAAACAATTTGACAATAAGAAAGTTAGGAACATGTGTGAGGAATTGGACATTAAGAAACACTTCTCATCTCCACATCACCCCAGATAAATGGGTAGGTTGAATCCGTAAACAAAACAATCAAGCATACCCTGAAGAGGAAGTTTAATGCCTCAAAAGGGGCCTGGGTGGATGAGTTACCCCAGAATCTGTGGGCTATCAGAACCACAAGTCGAACTGTAACAGGGTATACCCCATTCTCCATGGCATATGGTGCAGAAGCTATGAGCCTCGTAGAAGTATGTTTACCATCTCCCAGAAGAATACAATTCGATGAGACAAATAATGATTAAATGAGGAAATGTGGGCTGGATCTACTTGACGAAAAGAGGGATGATTCCCAAGTCAAAATGGCTATGTATAAAAGGAAACTGACTAGGTACTTGAATGTCAGAGTAAAGAAGAAATCCTTTCGGGTAGAGGATTTGGTGATACAAAGAGTTTTATTAGCTTCCAAAGAATAAAGGGTAGGTACTTTAGGACACAATTGGAAAGAGCCCTATCGCATCGATAAAGAAGTTCGGCCTGGGACCTACTGGATTAAAGACATGGATGGAAGAGTCCAGCCCCATCCGTGGAATGTTGAACACTTGCGAATGTATTACCAATGAATGTAACTTACAGTTGGAGGTTGTTCCTAGCCTTTGCAAATAAATAAAATCTTTGGCCCCAACATAAATTTTCAGAAACTCTAGGAAGCGTAGGCATCTCGAAAGAAAAGGCGACATCCTCAAATGGGATCACCTCGCTTGAATTTCGAGGCTAACCTTATATGCCTTCCTTCGACGAATTTGAACGTCATGGAAGAAGCCTTTGCGTGGATTAACCATCAGCCACGCAAGGAAGTGTAGGCACCTCCAAAGAGAGGGCGACATCCTCAGATGGGATCACCTCGCTTGAATTCTGAGGCTGACCTCACATGCATTCCTTCGACAAATTTGAATGTCATGGAAGAAGCCTTTGCGTAGATGAGCCATCCGCCACGCAAGGAAACATAGGCACCTCGGAAGAGTGGGCAACATCCTCAGATAGGATCACCTCGCTTGAATTTCGAGGCTGACCTCACATGCCTCCTTCAACGAATTTGAACGTCATGGAACAAACCTTTGAGTGGATGAACCATCCGCCGTGCAAGGAAGTATAAGCACCTCGAAAGAAATGGTAACATCCCCATAAGAGAATCACCTCACTTGAATTTCGAAGCTGATCTCACATGCCTTCCTTCGACGAAGTTGAATGTCAAGGAAGAAGCTTGTGGACCCTTGATTCAGCCAAAATGATCCAGCCTAAGTATGAGATTACTCATATCGACTTAACCTAGCTTCAAATTATTTAATTTCATTCAACAAGTTGGTCAGTCCATATTATTTGATTAAATTCATTTAACTAAGTTCAATTAGCTCCACTTTGGTTAAGTTCAATTCAAATCTACTTTTACTCGGCATTTCACTGGGGTTCAGCTACTTAAAAGTAAGAAGATAGAAGCATGAAATTTTTATACATTAAAACAAAGAATACAATGGAAGGCCCGAAGGCTTTACAAATGATAAAATCGAAATAAAATCTAGCCTGCTCTTTGGGAGGGGAAGATGCTTGATCCTCAGCAGTAGGGGTAGAGGCCACCTTCTCCGATGGAGCCTCCATAGGTACAACCTCCACACTATCCTCCTCAATGGGAGTCTGATGGGTCTTATCTTCAATAAACTCCGCCTTTAGCACCAAGGCATCAATATCATGGAATAACTCTTCCACCCTGCTAATCACTTCGTTGTAAGCATACTTCCTCCAATACAAGCCAAAGCATTAATACTCTTCGATATTATAAAAGTTGGAAATATAAGTCCTCACAGCAATATTGCCCGCCTCAACAACGTCCTTTTCATACATGCGACACTCATTGGTAAACCATTCAACTTGTTTCTCCATAAAGTCTCCAGCCTTCCTATGGCGGTTAGTTGGTATTTGCCTCTTCTAGAGCCTCGACAGTGAGCCTCTGATGGTAGTTAAAAATCTCCACCTTCTTGGTCAGCGAGGCCACTTTACATTGCGATTCATGAACTTCTAGCTTCATGGCTTCGATGGCAGAAAGGATAGAGGCTAACCTTGCCTCATCTTCAGCTTCTGAGTATTCAACTTATTAGCTTCGGCTTTAGCCTTCTTTAATTCAGTGCCGATGATGCTTAGCTAGGCGTTCGCCTCCTCCAGAGTCTTAGCAAAAAGCCTCGGTGGTTGTTGGAAGTCTCCACCCTCTTGGTCAGTGAGGTAACCTCACATTGTGACTCATGGACTACCTACGTCATGGCTTTGATTTTAGTCAGGGAAGAGGCTAACTTTGCCTCATCTTCAGCTTTCTGAGCTCTTAATTCATCAGCTTCTACTTTTATTCTCTTTAATTCAGCCTCGTTGACATTTAGTTTATCATATGAGACTCTATTCCTCTGTTGGATATCAACCAAGGCTTTCGACATTCCAGTGCCACCCTGAAAGCCCTAGCACTTTGGCTCACCAGGGTCGTAGTAAGGTCCACTGAATCGCAGGTGGCCACGTATTGCCATCTTTCTGTCCAAAACTTATTAAAAGACTCAATGGCACCTAAGACCTCAGCAGGCTGCATCTCAATCACAGTGGAAGCAATCTTGCTATCGCGATTCCCCAGGAAGTTTTCAGACTTTCCTCGGGTCCTCTCCACTATCCTCTGAGGAGCCTCTGTAGCCTTTGATGTAGTATCCCCAGTGTCATCACTGACCTCCCGAAGCTGCTCTTCAATTGCATTATTAATAGAAGCCTGCAACAAATTTGGGCTTCTTGGGAGTAATCTTCTCCCCTGTTCCAAAGCTACTGCAACACCTCCCAATAGGTGCCAATTTCCTTTTCTTTGAGGACTCTTCGGCTATCCCATTGCCCTTATTAGTTTTGAACTGATTTTCTAAGGAAACCTCACTCTCTTTGTCCTTCTCGAAAGAATGCCTAACAAGGCGTTCTGGCTTTGGCCTAGCCCCTGAAGAAAATCTCCGGGAGGTAACATTAAGAATTGTGGCCATATCAGGTTTAAGGTACTCCTTTTTGGGTGCCATTTATTCAATATTTGTGAAGTATGCCTTGAATCTAATCACGAATGAAAAGAGAATATTCAAGAATTCGTTGCCAAAAAACTTTCAGAAGATGGTAAAAAATTGTAGCAAGTAAAGTGTCAAAATGGCAAGATTTTGGATTTTATGCAAGGAACAAGATGAATCCCAGCCATCAGATCGAAGCCTGGATGATCAGAGACATCTAAATCTTCAAGCAATTTGGGCCATAGAATCCAAATGGTTTTCCCTGTCGACGTCCCAGATTGGAGCGTGTCTCCCACGAAAAGGCATTAGCATGTGGATGAATCCTGAGAGTCATGTAAGCAAATAATTAACCATCATTGTGCATTTAATTCAATACGGCTGTGCGTGCATTGAGAATGGGTTCAGTACGGCTGTCATCTTGGAAACATGCGAAATTATCAAATCACGCACATATAATAGTAAGGCCTGAAATGAACTAGTCTCTACTCCGCAATAGCTTATGACACCAGTAAGACTGGAATAATTAAGTCTTTCCCAACCACTCCCAGTCTTAATGAAATAAGCGAGTAGCCTTAGTATGGTTTTGATGCAGGCAAGTGGCCAGTAGCCTCAGGAATCTAAAAGTCAAAGGTCTTGATGTATAGACGAACCTTCCTATCAAAGGAAACTATAAATCCACAAAGATCTCAGCTTCGAAAAAGTGCTACTCTCTATTACTGATTGAAAAGTATGCTACCGATGTCTAAGTTATTGTGAGACGAACCTTAGAAGGTTTAACGGAATGAAGGTAACATCTGTACGATCAAACAGATCGGTGTTTATCTTAGTTAACACTAATCCTCTCTAAGTCGAACCTTTAGTACTCAAATGAAAGCTTCACTACGTGTATACATGATCCGCTTGTTCGAAAGGTAGCAAGATATTACAGATCAACGATGATTGACAGCAAAGATTACAAAGTTAAACATCCACATCAGGATCATACAACGTTAATAGAGATAGAAAAATATCGAATTCCATTAACAAAAATTGATTTACATAAACTGGATCGAAGTCCTTACACTTGAAATATTTATATAAATTGGACCTAAGGAAGTGGAGACTGGGAAGGTTCAAAAGGCACTATGGCCCCAGCTTCAGTAGGGTTAGCTTCTTCAACAGCCTCTGCCATGGCCTCCGCCTTCGTAGGAGTCTGAGGTTCCCCCTCCTCCACTTCCTCCTCCAAGAACTTAGCCCTCAAGTCGGAAGTTTGAACCCCCTGGTTGTGTACCTCCAGCCATTCGATTATCTCATTGTAAGCATACCTCATCCAGTATATGCCAAATCGCTGGTAGTGTTTAGTTGGTGAAAGTTGGCTAAGAAATTTTGTTCAGCATTTTGACTAGCAAGCTCAACGTCGCTACAAACAGTTTCCACCACTTTAGTAAAGCTAGTCACCTGGGAGGTCAGCTACTTAATTGTCTGTTTCAGCTCCGCATTCTCCTTGTTGGCCTTCTCGAGGGCTTCGGCAGCAAGTTTTTGGTAGGCATCGGAAGCCTCCACCAGCTTCGTCAGAGTAGCCACCTCACTTTGTGACTCATGAACCTCTTTCTTCAAAGGTTCATTTTCGACCAAAACGGAAATGAGTTTGGCAGATCCTTCTGATTCTTTCCTCTTAGCCACCTTAGCCTCGACCTGGGCTTTCTTGGCTACTTCTTCAGTCTGGGAAGCTTTACCCACAAACTCCCTATTCTTCCACTGGAGCATCTTGAATGTTGCCTCAGTCTCAATGGCCATGTCGAAGGACCTCGTCGCCTGGGCAACCATGGTGGAGACAACGTCTACAGCGTCGCTGATTTCAACGAAGTTCTGCCATTTTTCAGTCCAGAACGTGTGGAAGGTCATCGTGGCGGTTTGGACTTTGGGAGGTAACATAGTACGGGTATGAGATTCGAGCTCAGCAGACTCCTTAGCCAAATGCCCTTTTTCTGAGCTAGTGGGACCACCCAAGGGTTTGCTTCTCTGGCAGGCTCTCGCCTCGGAGGGTCCACAGCAACAGGGCATTTCTGCTCTCCACTGGTAGCAGCAATAGAGGTCGCCAGTAAGTTCTTCCCAGTAGAAACCCCTGGACGAGGCTGGGTGATATCGGAGGAACTACCCACCCCGGTGGTAGATATCCGAACCTTTTTCTTGGGCTCCTCGACGATGGCCTTTTTTCCCTTATCTACTGGGGGACCCACTCACATCTTAGGATGAAGCCTCCTTACTAACCCTCTCAATCTTCTTTTTTATCTTCCTTTCCCCAATAGACGTGCCTTTTACCCCCTTTCTACCAGAGGTTGAAGTGGCAGCCAATATAGTGGCCATATCTGGGTAGGGAGCCTCCTCTTGTCAAACTTTTTTGCAAGAAGCAAACATTAAAATCAAAAGCGTATAAAACAACACACAAGCAGACATTATATTAAAGATACTGTCGAGGATTTTGTCGAGAATTTCCTACCTCTAGAGGCCGTCAAGTTTAAATTTTTGTAAAATCGTTGGGGAACAATGAGATTGTCGAAATGGCGAAGAAGAAATAATGAAATGACACTAATTGGGTTCAGAGTAGGAGGTTGGAACTTTGACAAATGGGACAGTGTCACCCTCACACTCCTGCCACTTCCCCCGAACCTAAAACCAGGTCTCCTTCCACCCTTTGATGGATGATGAAAGGCTTGTCGCTAAAGGGACATATACCCCCCAAGGGCACATAGAGCACCAACCCCTGGAGTCCTCCTTGTCCAATGACCTAGATTAGAAGATGGTCTGAAAAATGTAAAAGGGCATATCCTCGCCCAAAGAGGTCTACTTTCGTGAATGTAGGACCCAACTAATTGAGCCTAGGAATTCGGAGAGAGTTGGGTAGGGGCCAGTCCATACAACCTAAGGACGGCTCGAAAGAAAGGATAAATGGGAAGACGAATTCCCGATTTGAATAAATATTCGCTGATGGCAACGCACCCCTACTTCGGACGATATGGTCGCTCATCTGGAGAAGGGGATAGAAGTTCTATATTATAGGGAATCTTATATTTTTCCCTAAGTTCAGCTAGTTTGGTTGGATTGGCATTCGAAGAAATCTTTGCTGCCCCCTAGGCTACACCATCATCCCTACTTCCAAACCCTTCCCCAAATGTAGTAGCATCCCCGTCGACCTCAACAGCCCCAACAAGGTCGGTAGTAGGGATAATTTTGATCCCTATCTCACTAGATATCATGTGTATCCCTGTACTACCCTCGAAAAAAGAAGAAAAAGCCATTACTGAGAAAAAAATGAATCTTACAACACTTACAATATTTCTTAGAAAAGAAGGAATGACGAAGGCGACAAAAGGGGACTTGCTTTAACGAACCTCCAGAAAATCTGAGAGAAACCCCAAAGAACAGGTGGAAGCGCACAAGAAATGCAAATGTAAAGGATTATTGAAGGAAATAAAGTCTTATAAGTATGAATTCATATGAGGTAAAGAGAAAAGAATTCTTCTTAAAAGGTGATTTCCATTTATAAGCGTAAAGATTCAAACCCTGCTATTGGATTTAGATCTAAACCATCTAATCGTATTGTTTAGAAACTAAGATCAGAGCCACACATTGTCCCAAACGCTTCGGATTCAAGGGCCCAAATTAGGGCGTCAGATGCACGTGCCTTACTGTCCCTAGAATACAAAAGGAAAACAAAAGAGACATCCATGATTATGCATTAAATACGGTGGCAGTGGCGTGTATTGAGAACTGTACCATCATGATTGTCCTCCCTTGGAAATAGCCAATAACATTAAATCACTAAAGCACCCTCTTTAAGGACTTCTCGTGCTTCGTAAAAACGGTTGAAAATAATAAAAATGAATTCCACGTAAACATCAATCCGAGGCTGTTTCATCAACAATGAACGCTCCCAACTTTGGTTAGGAACGTCGGTTCTCCCCAGACATTGAGAATAGAACCTCATAAACTAATAGATCAGACCTACAGGCATCAGAAACGCACAAGGGGCTTTCAGCAAGTGGATCGCCTTGGAAGGTTAGAAACATCTCCCCCCAAAATATGACCTGGCGCCAGAAAGTCCATGCATTATATGAATAATCATGCATAGACTTAGAAGACTATTTTTACCCCCAAATCATAGAGGCTCCAAATCAGCACTCCAAGGTGAGCTGCCACGTAAGCAACATATCCATGTTGACAGCTACACACACCCAGTAGCAAATTTAATGGAGTACCAATTGGGAGATCTTCGGAGAAGGTTACAAGGTCAAAGTCAACTAAAATTGTGGGTATCCGAGGCTCTTTCAAAAGCTGAAGCTTTGTTTGACCTATGTCCCTTCAACCTTAATATTGGGGTCTCCTTATATACGAAGCATTGGAACCCCCCGAAGCCCCGCGCAATGGTTCAACAAAGATATCTGAGGCCTTTCACTACCAGACGCTCTTCCACAAAGACTGACCCTGATCCAGCAGAATTCGATGCTGCCTGTCATTATGGATCTGGAGATCCTTTAGAAGTGATTGATGAGATATATAATAAAGCTCTGTTCGTGTGTCAGGCTATATTGTATAGGGCGGCTGACACCTTATCAAATACTAATTGTAACGAATTGACAGTGATGTGAAGTTTGGGCCAAGGAAATGTAGCCATGTGGAATGGATCCAAAGATCGCCATGTCAACTAGATTAGCATAATATCTTATATTTGTATGGAAAGAGGGGGTTGGCATTTGTATTTAGAAAAAAGAACACGTAATAGATTCATTTCGTGAAGTTTTTGCATTTTGACTTGGTTTTTTACATGTTTTCGACAAATACACTAACAAATGTATCAAGATTCCAATACAGGCGGGTGATCATTCTACATCATATTTATCCTTCCACATGTTCCATTACAAGAAAGAGAGATCCAATATGCGAAGTCGATTGGGTGTTCGTTGATGGCGCGAATAATGTCATAATCATACCGTCGAGATCCGAACATCTTTGTCTCTTGCCAGAAAGTGCCTCCCGCGTCCGTTCCAGTCAAACTACCGGTTCTTTCCGGTATAAACGCGCCAATCTGTACTTGACGTGACAAGAGTGGGCCCGATATCTGTTGAGTTCATTTTTTGGGGTTAACAAAACCAAACCCCCGTTCGTCTCTCTCTTCCTCAATCCTGCCGGCCTCCATAGAAATCTAGTAATTCCGACGAAGATTCCTACCAATTGAAAGCCAATCTGGTATTTTCATCCCTTAAAAACGCCGTGTATAAAGTTAAGTTTCTAACTGAGGTAGCCACTCTCTCATTCTTTCTCCCAATCCCGTCGTACTCCTCTCCAACAATTTGGGCTGCTAGCGATCTTCCTGCGAGAGTGACGAATCTCGATAAACTAGGTTCGTTTATATTTTTTTGGATTATGTTTTGGGAATTCTAAAAATATGTTATTTTGCTTAGTCAAAAATTTTTGTATCTTTTAGCCTTAGTTATGATTGGGCAAGTTTTGTACGATTCTGTAGATAGATTCTCTTTTTTTGTTATGAACTTTATGTATTATCACATTTTTGTAGATAGGAACTACCCACTTGCAGGTGCCTCCAAATCAAAGGTGAAGAAAAGCAACACAGTGCCAAAACATTGATACTCGCACCTCTAAGTGAAGAAATTCCAAGTTACAGAGACAGTCTTTCTTTGCCATTTTGAATTTAGTAATTTGTTTGCATCCATTTAACTCTTGATGTAGTATGCTATGTTCACTTTATAAATTGGAAAAGTATATATGAATGCTACTTACTGCTAGCTAAATGAAAAATTGATTGTCTCGTTTCTTCTTGAAATATTCGTTCTTTCAAAACTTTCCAATGTTTACCAATAACCAATCAAGTAGAAAACCTTTTATTCGTTTCATTATTTTGTAGATTTAGCAAAATGACTAAGAATTACATAATATAATTCTAGATTTCATTATTGCATTTTGACTCATAGTTCTGCTCAAATATTTTGTATGTGTTCAAAATTGGTTTCTTTTCAAGAATTATGTTTTTGATGTTTGGTTTCTAATTAATGTGTAACTATGAGCTTTATCTCAGTATGTTATGCAACTCATGAAAAACCCCTTAACAAGATTAACTACGAAAATGTATTAGTTTCTTGATTTTCTTGAATGTGATGGAAATAAATACATTGTAAAGTTGCTGGATGAGTGAACTTATGATTTTTGATATAATATGCTGCATTACCTAGTTAATTTTCTTGTATCTATTTGCTTCAATCTCTCGTAATTAATATGACAGATTAGGTAAAACTTTATGTAATCTATTTTGTACAAATAGATTTTTCCTTAATATGATTGAGTTCTCATCATCACTCAAGTTATTCACTGTAATGTAAAATTTCTACTATTCAAGTTTGTCCTAACCTAACACATCTTGTCTTGACACATCACTTTTAATGTCAAATTTAACTATCAATCTCGAAAGTTGTGGAACCTTCTGTCGAGATAAAAATATTTTGAGTTATCCTGAATTTTGAGGATTTCTTAAATGATAGGTTGATTGTAACTTGATCTAATTAGTCATTTGTGGGGATATTGTCCTATGGATTTTATTGAATATTGCTTGGAAATTCTCTGTCTATTATTTAAGGGTCCGTTTGATTGTAAACGTGGAAAATTGGTGAAAATAAAATGTTTTACGGGAATTGAATTATCTAGAAATTATTTTATTGAGACGTTTGGCTTCATTTTTTATGAAAATTGTCCATTAAAGTGATAATTTTTCTACCATTGGGTCTAGAATTTATTTTAATTGCAAAAAATAAATAAATTATCATATCGAATACCATTCGTTTGGCTTTGTTTTGCATGAAAATTGTCGATAAAAGTGAAATTTTTTTTTATCATTGTGTCTAGAATTTTTTCTAATTGCAAAAAAATAAATAAAATGGAAAATCAATTTCCAACCAAGGAAAATGTGAGCATGTGAGTCAAATCAAGAAAATGAATTACATGGGAAAAAAAAAGTGTATCAAACAAGGCAAAAGTGGAAGTTGAAATTAATTTTCTATTTTCCATGAAAATAATGGCCTATCAAATAGGCCCTAAGTACTTGCGTGTAGTGGCACATTTATCGATCTCGACATTTCATCGCAGTTATTTTCAACAAATGGCTAAATATCAATAGATGAGTTGAGTCATTTGTCAGTGTGAATTGTCGTTCTCGACAGTTAAATGCAGTTTTTCTTGACATATGATAGCTTATCGACAGATTAGTTAGACAGTCATCTATCTACATGTCCAACGTTGGGTCATTCGAACATTACACATGTTCTTTTTTGCTTTGTTAAATGTGTGTTTTGCATAAATATGTATGAATTATTATAATCTAACATTTTTTGCTTTATTGCAATACCTTGTTCTTGTAGATGAATTTTCAGTTCCTCGTTCTTGAAAATGCACGCTTGTGCACCCACATTCATCAAAGGAGCAATTTTAAGTACCTGAAAACTGTATTGGAGAATTTTAATGATCGACAGTGGGAAGATTTCGGCAACTCATGCCTTAGGTTCCTAGGCCGACGTACTTGACATACAATTATCGGCCCAAATCTAACAACTAGTTTTTAAAACCATTCGAATTGTTAAGGTAAAGGAATTGTGGTTCAATGTACAAGGGCATCTGACAAGGTTTGAACTGTAAGAGTGCGGTTATAACAGGATTAAAACGTGGTCTTGCCCCGGAAGGCGATGACATAAAAAAATGAGACTCAAGTACAAATACTTTAAATCCATGGAGAAATTTTATGTGCCCAACTAGAAAAGGCTTTTCTCCGATGTTCGACTCCTCAAGCTAATCGATATAAACTTGGCCTTACTTTAATTATCGAAGGAGTATTCAATGCTCATGATAATAATATGGGTATCGATACATTTTCAATCGTCGACAGCATGGACATATTTTCTGGCCACCATTGGGGGTAAAGTGGGGTACAATCACCAGTTAAAGGATTTAGGGATAGTTAGGTAAAGAGATTTCATAAGGCTAAGGCAAAGAAGGAGGAGGAGATCTGTTATACAATTTACAGATTTTCCATTACCATGTAGGTATGAATAATTATTTCTGAAAATCTATTCATTATTATTTCAATACAAATATACTGTCATGTGCGTGGAAACTTTTGTAACAATGACATTTTTTTGGACAGATATGGGCATTTGAGACGGTTCTTGAAATTGGTGAAAGGCTTGGTAATCGATCTCCAATGCTTCTTAGTGAATGTCTACAAAACAACTGCTGCAACGTATGTATTAGGCATTATTCAAGAACGAAAAGGTATTTGATCATGATCTAGTCAATCTTTCAATATGGAAACTGTATAGAATACATTCCCATAGACACTCAATTTATGTTTTCGCAACTACACGTGTATGCGATGCTGCGTCCAACTGATGAGGAGCGTGATCAACTACATGTCTCCATTCTTGTGCCTTTTAAAGATAGTCTCGCACCTAAGTTGAATTACATTGCAAAGAATATTATCACCCTACAGTTTCACCTCGACCAAGTGGGCAACGAAGGAAATGATGGATTGTCTACAGGGGAACTCGATGAAGAAGAGAATATAGAAGAGGGATCAGAGGATAAGACGTCTGGTGGTGATGACCATTCAGGAGAAAAGAGTGATCGTGACGAGTCAAATGATGGTGATAGTGGAGATGCCAATGATGAACATACACTTGGAGAGCATATGGATACATTTTCCACGCCTTGCGCTACCATACATATTTCTCATTTAAATGCACCATCGACATCCCGACAACAAATTACAATCTCTGGAGTACCCCTGACTAGAGTGAAATTTGAGGAATTGTTGTTGGATCATCGAATCTTTATTGAAATGTGACTTTGAACAGTCAAACTTGAAATCAACCTGCATGTGATCGATAACGAACGAGCATGTCTCAACATTGACTTCAAAGATTCTGCGGTGATGTTTGTCATAATGTTATATTGTTGTCCACCGAATATTGTTCATGACCAATATGAAAACCCGTTCGCTCCAAGTATTCGTAAGTTCTTGTACTTACCCTACGAATTGGTTCCATAAGTTGTTCAAACTCTTCAACATGATAAGTTGTAGCAGATCGTTTGAATAGAAAAATTGAACTTGTGTTGTACCGCTGTATTGAGTTCTTTTTCATATGTCACATACAACAACCATGGTAAGATAAATGAAATAAGTAATTAATGACTTTTTCGAATAATGTCAAACAAGTACGAGTTCATATGAGTCACATATAAGATCTGTCAACTCCGACAAAAACCACATCATCGATTTATTTGTTTCGGTATCTATGATCCTCCATGTTAAGGGATAATTTTTTTGTTGGCATCTTGTGTAGTTATCAGTAGAAGCGGACTTTTGTATGGACCTTTCAATTGACTATCATCAACACAAATAACGGACCTCGAGTAGTGCATGTAACCACAAATACTTGCACTAAAAGTTAGGAAGAAGTTATGAAACCTGTTACGAGAATCAACTTCGATGTGGGTTATTGTCCCCAGGTTACTCTCTCCTAGAACGTAACAATATGAAGATAATTGTTGAAAACTATCATCTGGTCTACCATATAGCAATAGTAAAGTAACCATCTTTCCCCTACTACTTTACTGTAATTGATTTTGACACCAGATTCATGTTCCATGTCACATGCAATAGTAATAGGATCATACGATTGGTTTGGATTATCTAATCTCCCCAATATATGCTCGGTAATTACATAATTTGTGGCATGTCGATGTATGCTATGACGAAAATCTATGAAACAGGTGTACACGTTGATGAATTTATGGATTATGAAGATTGCAGGCTGCTTCACTGTCGAAGCACGTAACATCTATTCCGTACATACAACAGTTAGCTTTTTTATGGTTGACCTACTTACTTGAACTTGTAACTTGTCACGCAAGGCAAGTATACGAATTTTTGAGTACAACTTTTTCTTGCTCAAGAATATTTGTCATTTGGCAAGATCGGACGTATTCACACTAATAATCCATTCGACTCTATTCGAATTCCTGGAATGTGATGACATTTTTGCTCATCACAGTCAACAATATTAGCAGCCTTAGTACCATGTAACAGGTTATCTAAGTTATCACATATTGGTGCAACCCCAACATCAAAATTTATTGTGTCAGGTGCATTATCATATGAGACACTATGCAATTGATCGACCCCATCATGTTGTACGTTTTGGTGAACATCCGCTACGACAAATGAAAGATTTTGGAAATTTGTATCACTCCCCATGTCAACAATTGCAGGTTCGGTTTCCAAAATAGTAACGCATATAGTAGTTTCCGTACAAATTGATATGTACCAATTTAAGTCTTCATCTTCGCGCATTTCGGCCGAAGGTATATTCATGTTTGGGACTTTGAACTTCAATTTAATTTGAGTATAGGGATCAAAAATACTAAGTTTGTCCTTCAATCGTAACACAAGCTCGATTAATGGAAGTGGTTTTGTCCCATCTCTACTTCCATTCGTAACAAACTTTACCTCGTGTGGCACGATAAATCTTAAATGATTACTCATACCTAAAAAGTTGAGATTGTAGTGGTAAGAATTCTACACAATCAATATGTCGGCATTTAATAGCACGAAAGTGGTATATTCGAATATTAAATCCATAGAATAACAAAAGGTCAAACCTCATGTTGAAATTTCCTTCCCGACAATTGAAATCTCTATTTCTATAGTTTCAAAATGTCAAGTCCCACGGTTGAAATGTCTAGCCCGATGATTTCTAAATGTCAAATTTGGCAATGGAGCTTTCGGAATTAACGGGAAGCATATATGTGGCTGATTGGAATAAATTCTTCATCCCATTAAGTGTATTCATCAATATTGTACTACCGAATGACGGAATCTTCAAAATATTAATAGCAATAATTAATTCTCAACTATAATATGACACATCCTCCCAATAAACAACTCAATACTTCATTAAATATGGAATCATTCATAATATTTTGTAGAGTATATTGATATTTTTACTCCAAACGATTTGAAAAACTAAACAAATTAATGAATAATAATTTCGAAAAATTTAAATAAATATGACCATGTTGTATTTAACATTTCAAAAGAAACAAGTTATAAGATAAAATATAAACAATTTGTAATATGCTATCCTCTCAAAATGGATGATGAATCCAATAGTAATCATTCACAATATTTTGTAGAGTATATTGATATTTTTACTCCAAACGATTTGAAAAACCAAAACAATTAATGAATAATAATTTCGAAAAATTCAAATAAATATGACCATGTTGCATTTAACATTTCAAAAGCAATAAGTTATAAGATAAAATATAAACAATTTGTAATATGCTATCCTCTCAAAATGGATGATGAATCCAATAGTAATGTCACATTGATGAAGAAATGCAGAAGATGGTTAGAAAGTTAGTGTTTGTAAATGTCAGAAGAAAATGGTTTATGCTCAATTTTCAAATTTTTTTTATTAACAAAATTCATATTACCCGATATAATATACATTTATCCCAATGTTTTTAATACAAAAATTAAATCATCACATTATAACATTAATGGAATTGAAGTCAAGAATTTATGAGCATTAAATGAAATGTCACTAAGGATAAATTGAACCTTTCACACCAAAAAAAAGTAACATTTTTTTAGTGCGATTAGTAAAAATGTCAAATTTTGTTGTTCTTTTCAAATTTAGTGACATTCATGAAAAATCCCCAATTAAAAATGTAATAATTCAAGAATCAGAAACAATTTCAAGTCAAACATGAACTAGCACATTTTATGAGACCTCTGTGACAGACGAAACTGACACAAATCTATAATCTATAATATATCTAAATATCACGTGGAGGGGGAATCATTTTTTGGACGTTTCTAGCCCTTCATGAAGGATAATAAATTTATTTATTATACATCGAATAAAATCATTTATTATACATTTTATATCAAATTCTCAAGAAAGCATTTATGTAAATGCATGCATGGACACCTACGGCCTACCGTGGTAATTATATGTTGAATTCATTT
>CAIGRS010316681.1:0-24407 GCA_903798395.1 Fraxinus floribunda | reverse complement strand
AATAAATTTGTAACTTATAATTATGAATATATGACCATTAATCATAAAATGTGACTTTTTTTAATAAATATTTTTAATTAATTAAATGCATACCTGATTTTTGAATTTTCAAACTATTTTACCTTATTTTTGAATTAAGGTAAAGAATACACTTTAAATATAATTTTTTCTCATATTTTATTCACATGGGGTCACCCACATGTGATTATTCTATCATTTTTACAAATGAAATAATTCTTACAAGTGGATAATTGATAAGTAATATATAAGGATATATTTAATGAATATCCACTTGATTAACTAGCAAGCGTGCGCCAGTAAGCATGTGGGGACAGCCAATGGGTGCAAGAAAGAAGCCAGCGGCCAGCCTAACAATAATACATCCATTATATATACTCACACACGTACGCACAAAATTCTTCTTGTCTTTCATTCTCTCTCTTTCATTGGCTTCATACTTCACACCCTCAACGAAAGGGCTTCAATTGATTCATCGCTCTGGTAAACATATACCCATTATAAAATTCATGTAGATATTGTGTTTTCATTTATTTAATTAATTGAAAGTGGATCAAGAAAATTTGACTTGGAATCTTGAATCTTGATATGATGAAGAAATAAGGGTCTTTAGTTTTTGTTTTTGTTT
Organism: Fraxinus floribunda; assembly: GCA_903798395.1. NCBI lineage: Eukaryota > Viridiplantae > Streptophyta > Magnoliopsida > Lamiales > Oleaceae > Fraxinus > Fraxinus floribunda. The sequence goes on along the minus strand of CAIGRS010316681.1, from coordinate 23,761 downwards.
TTGGGTTTTGTATTCTTTTATGCATAAGAATTCTAGGTTTTTACATATAATTCTTTTAAATGCTAAATTGAGGTGATAAGTTACATTTCTTGAATGAAATTTAAGTCTTTAGAATTGTAATGAATAATGTTGATAACCCTAAGTTTATTTTCGGAAATTTTACTTTAATCCATAAAAAGTAAGCCATAATACTTGGTTTATCTGTTACTGAAAAGTCTTATAATCTCTCATCTGAACGCAAGGATGTAAACCGAGCAGATTTAGAATCTGTGTGTGAATTATTGAAGAGAATTATTAGATTGTGATTATTTTGTCTGTCAATTTAGTTATTATATGTTGGTGTTTTTTTGTTTTTTTCCCTTTTTGAATGCTTATTAATCCTGTTAATGATTCTTATATTAGGCAATTAGGATGTCAACTCCATCTAGGAAGCGACTAATGAGAGATTTCAAGAGGTTACAACAGGACCCGCCTGCAGGTATCAGTGGCGCACCCCAAGAAAATAATATTATGCTTTGGAATGCGGTCATATTCGGGTGAGTTTCAGCATTCTGCTTTCACCAAAATTAAATGGTGTTAGTTGTAATTTATTATGTCTATATGTTTATTTATTTGTTCTCTTCTATGTATGGTGAGTTTTAAGTATCATCTTGTGGGTTCTTTTCTGGTATGGATTACAGCCCTGATGACACACCTTGGGATGGAGGTGAGTCATTCTTATGCTCAGAATTTGTTCGGAAGTGTTTACTTTTAAAGTTTTTGATAATGATTTTCAATCATTTCCATTTCGCATTCTTAGTTATGCCAAATGATATCTTTATTAAGAAATACCTTTTTATTCTCATTTATCTCATGTAAAATTCATAGGGGTGCTTAAGCTGTACATACTTGTAGAGCTTATCAGTTTTTCCTCGTAAACAATTGTTGACTGGATGCTTCACTCTTGGGTAGTCTTTTGGCGTCTATTTTTCATACGACAATGAAAAGGAAAATGCTTCTCAACTCTTTCATAAATCCAAACTGTTAAATTCCTTTTTTTTTTCATACCTGTCATGAATGTGCTTGTATAGGGTTAAATGAAGGTTCTGAATTAAGTTTTCGCCAATTTGATAAATTTTTATTTTGGTCGGAGTAGTTTTATGAAGGACGAGACTTCAATAATTACAGGGGTAGACTTGACTTACATAGGTGGTCAGGTTTAAAAGTTGTGATTATTTTTGGCTTTAAATTTCCGGGCCTTGAGGAAAATGAAACCAAATTCTGCCTCCCAAAACGTTGTAGGAGTATGATTAACTTATGGATTTACAATCATGCTACATGTACGCCATCTTTTACATCATTGTTTACATTATTGGACATTTTTTTTTTTGAAAAAAAATATATTTTCCCGCCCACAATTTTTTGAAAACAAAGGGGATGTAAACAATGATGTAAGGAAATGAATGTACATTTAGCATTATTGATGGATAATGGATTTATCAGCCACACTGGGATGGAGTCACAGCCTAGACTCCTACAGGACCCTTTATATAAGTAATTCAACCTGGCTTTTTCAGAGCACTTTGGCTTTTGAAATCCTCTCTGTAGAAGAATTGGTAAAAACTAGGGAAAAAAGCACAAGGCCATTTAACTTTGGCCTGGTAGAATCTGAAATTATCTAGTTTGGTTTTATATATTTTTATCAAGCTGCAAGTTATTCGCTGCAAAATATAATATCTTGTCCTTTAAAATAAATAAATAAATAAATAATAATAATAATAATAATAATAATTGAAAAGATCTAATTAATAGATCACATATTATTTTCAAGTACTAGTATATGTACTTGTTAACTAGAGATGCTATCTGCTATAGTTGTTACAACATATTCTTTGAGCATGTTAGGTACGTTCAAGTTAACACTTCAATTCAGTGAAGATTACCCCAACAAGCCACCAACAGTGAGATTTGTCTCTCGGATGTTCCATCCAAACAGTAAGATGAAGATGCTTCCAATTTCTGATTAAAAGTTGAATTTACTCTTAAACATGAATGTAACGTGACCTTGGCTTCAAATTATTTTTTGGATTTGTTCAGTTTATACGGATGGAAGTATATGTCTTGACATCCTTCAGAATCAGTGGAGTCCAATTTATGATGCTGCGGCTATACTCACATCTATCCAGGTATATTACAATGGCTGAATTTAGCATGTGATATCTGCCTTAAGTCTGGTGCACTGCCAAAGAAAATGCCAAGTTTGCAACTTTGGCTTTTGAAAGATTATATGATTTTTTAACAAATAAGAAATGTAGTTTTAAGAAATTATTGTTTTTGGCAGTGTGACCTTATAAAGTTGCACTATTCTCTTTAAGATGGTGTGTATTTTTACATTTGTTGCATCTGAACTTTTGATTTTAGTGATATGACCTTCCAATGTGAATGATATTTTCTTTGATTCTCTTAGCCTTAAGGTTTAAAGGAGAATAGTTTGTAGAATTTTCTTTGTAACTGCTGGAAATCTGTCTTAAAGCAAACTTGAGAAGGTAGGATTTGGGAATTTGGCAGTTCACAACACCTCTTTCTTAATCATATTAGTTGGATTGAGTTTCATATTGAGTTAATTCTGTTAAATTTTTGAGGTGGACTTTGTGGTGGTGAATCGGGATTCAGTTTCATAGTCAAATTTTGGACAACTGTTTTGGAGAAGGTAAAATTTGTTCTATTGGGAACGTGTTGTAATGTAAACATTTCCTTCTCGGTTTGCTAGCAAATCATAGGGAATGGGGAGCTCAGAGAACGATTTCAACACTGAATTAAATACATATCATCTATGATGGGCCATATTGTCTACTTTCTCCACCAATCGAGTATAAATCACTCCACAATATTAGAACCTCATTGGTTTCATTCCTTGATGCTTTTATTTTGATAGTTTATTGCTCATCAGTTAAGAGTTTTAAGCCAATAAATCATTTTGACGTTGATGCAGTCATTATTATGTGATCCGAACCCAGATTCTCCTGCAAATTCTGAAGCTGCTCGGTTGTTCAGTGAGAATAAGCGAGAGTACAATCGAAAAGTACGGGAGATTGTGGAGCAAAGTTGGACTGCAGATTGACTCCCAAGTGCATAGCTACAGTCAAGTGAAATAATTCAGAGTTCCAAAACTTAATTCCGTAAAATTTGTCCCTTAGATAGTGCTTGTGTTAACTTTTGTATCTTTAAAACTCAGTATCATGTAATGTGAATTCAGGGAACAAAGTGTTTCTTTTAGCATGTTATGGTTTCAAACTGGTGGCAATTCTCCAATGCATGCATTGCTTATGAAGTTTGTGAAACGATTCGTTTAAGAAGACTTGTATATCAGGCCAGTAATCCATCGGGCATGTTTTGTACGCAACACATAAAATTTGAACTTCTCTCTCTTTTTTTTTTTTTTTTAAATATTGTCAGGGTATCCCACTAAGAAACTATCCATGCATTCTAATGAAGTTAGGACAGTCTTTTGGCTGTCATATTTGATATTTGGTTAATGTTTATGATCCGTCAAATCATTTTTTATTCACACATTTCATGAGATTCATAAATATCATCATTCATTTCTATCTATTTATAAACACTTAGGGGTTGTTTGAGCACCATTTTTTTTAAATGCATTTTGCAATAGTGTTATAATGGAGAATGTATGATCAAAAAATAAGAATAAGTTTTGAATTTGCGTAAGATATTATTTTATTGAAAAATGTGTTGTTGAAATGAAGTCAAATCACTGTTAAAAAATGGGACTCAAATAAGTACTTAAATCTTTATCAACACAATTGTATGGAAATAGACAAATCGGTCGCATTCCTCAAACATAATTCATTAACACAAAAAAATTACAAAATTCACAAATCCCACCTAACGAAGATGCCCACCTTAGACCATTCAGTATTCTTAAAAAATATTAAATAAAAGAGAAATCCTAATGAAAAATGACAAGCCAAACAAGGCTACTATTTTTTACAGCATGCTTGAGTGGTGTTTACCTACACATCTGTTGCACTGATATCCATCTAGGGAACAGCCTACATAAATGAAAGATGCAAAACTTAAGGAATATTGAAAGAGGAATGATAAAATGATAGAAAATTTGACTTGCAGATCATGAAGTAATGATTATAAAAGAATTCTTTATAGAATCTTACAAGGTTTTCTTTGTTCTCTTGAAGTGTCTTCTCCGTTGAAGAGGGAATTGGCGGAAGTGCAACCTGGAAGACTAAAAGAAAATAAAGAAGTATCCAAGTTGTCATTGTTTTGAAACATCTTTAGAAAAGGGTGTCATTCGAATTAAAACAGAGTAACAAATGTAGTGTGAGATAAAAGGAATTGATACAATTTACCTTCTCCAGTAGCAGATGTCTTTCCCTGCTTCTTCACCTTATTCTGATATTTATCTAGTTCTTGCTTCGTTGGTTTCTTAGGATTCTTTTGGGTACTATCATGAACCCGAACTTCTGAAGCAGATTTTGAGTTTGTCACATCCTTGCACAGTGATTTTTTAATCTTACTTACGGCTTCATTCTTCTTACTAGTTTCTTTGTTTGATTCTTGTACTTCATGATTTCATCAGCATCTGTATCCAGTAGATTCGGCTTCAGCTTCTCAGCATCAGCTATTGAAGTAGTAGAGCTGTGAACATTATCATCAGATAATTGATTTCCTTCTTCGGGCAGATCAGAATCAGTGTCGGAGACTTGCAACTGCTCAAAGTTCTCTGATATTTTATAGCTCCCAAAACAGCTATTTCATGGATTCTCCAAGTTCAGAAAGGTCATAGCGAGATACGTAGGATTTAAGCTCATCCCTCATTTTCTGCAGAGGCTTAGGACATTGTTTTAAAACACAAAAGGAGAAGGTCAGCACTCCTAAATCAATAATTGAAGTCCAAATCAATGAGATCAAACTTATGCAAACAAATCTAAGAGCATAAATTCAATTCAGAAAGTGCAGAAAAAAAAAAAAAAAAATTTGTTCTTGGCTGCCTTTGACAATTCACATGACATTCTTTTCTTCAAATCATGCATTACTTGATATAGAGCCTATTTTTCGATTTGTTTCCCAGACATTGTTCTGTTGTTTCTGTGTTGTTCAATGATTTTCCGAGAACCGAAAAACAGCATTAAGTAAATATATCTGTTCAAACGTGGCTAATTTCAAAGAAATTTCCCCATAAAGATTATGTATCTAATCTAATTAGGCCCTGTTTGATTTTTGGTTTATTTTCCATGGACAATTCCACCTTTTTGCATGTTTGATTGACTAAATTTTTCAATTTTTGAGGAAAAGTTCCGGTTTTTCCCATGTGTTTGGTGGGAAAAGCTTTTCTAGACAACTTTTTTTTTATTATTAATTTTTTTTAAAAAAAAAAATTGGTAATGGAAACAAATTCCATCCTCAATTGTAACAAATTTTATCCCTTTAAAGGACAATTTTCAGGGAAAACAAAGTCAAACGAACACCAAAAGATTCAAAATTTCAATATTTTTCAGGTGGAAAATTATAGCAATCAAACACAATTAAGTGACAATTTCCAATAAAAAAGTTCTAGACAATTCAATTTTCTGAAATTCATTTTCTTTCCACCCAATTCCATTTTTGCAATCAAACGGACCCTTACATTTGTTATTTTATTATCTTACAATAGGCTAAATATTTGTTTATTGTAGTTCACAGTGATTATATCTCCAGGTTCTAAACATGGAAAAACTATTCACTGAATCCTAATTGAAATTCAGTGCTTAAGTGTAATATCAAAAGTTGAAGGGATAGCCTATCCACAGAATTAACAATCCATTTCTTCAATTGAGAAACACATAATTAATCACGGTATATAAAGAAAAAATCGCTCAAAAAATCTGATAATTCATTACTCTCATCAATTATTCTATAGTTGAATCACACATGAACAATCCGTTTCTTTAATTCAGAAACACATAATTGATCACAATATATAAACCAAAAATCACCCAAAACAATGTGATAATTCTTTACTCTCATTAATTATTCTATAGTTGAATCCTACATTAATAGCCATATGAAAACCCCAAATTACTTTAAAAGAGAGATTTGCAAGAGTGATTTGAAGAAAAGAAAGTTAAATCCTGAACACTATATTCCAAACTCGTACAAGAATAATAACATTGAGCAATTCACACGCACATGCACGAACAGAGAAATAAAGAGAGAGACCTCTTGGAGACAGGAGAGTTTGCAGAATCATTGACTATTGGGTTCTCTTCTTTAGAATTCACAGAAGATCGAAGCAGATACTTGAGGAGTTTTAAAGATGATCTGTCAGCAATCACTGTAAAATTCCACAAAAAAAAAAAATAAAAATCGTCACATACTATTGAATTATGAAAGTCAGCAAGGAGATAAAAAAGAATTAATGTCAATTCAAGTTTAGTGGCAACAGACCTGAGTCGTCACAAATCCAGTTGGATGCATAGCTGGACTTCAGATTCTAGATGAAGAAGACTGTAGCAGAATTGCTGAGGAACATGCTACTGCATGGTTGGAGTTTGTTTAAAATCCGTTATTTTGTACATCTTTCATATACCAACTTGTATAGAATTAGTTAGAGCAAATTCTTTCTTCTTTATAAATAGCAAAGGTACTGTACAGAAAAGATACAAGGGATGAATGAATACGAATTAAAATTCTCCTCCAAAATACATTCTTCATATTAAATTTTCTGATATCGTATGAGAGCCAACAATGGCTGATTCAAATGATTCAGATGAATCCAATGCCACTCAAACCAGAAACACAAATTCTGATCCCTCACACCCAAATAGTCCCTTCTACATTGGCGCAAATGATAATTCTGGGTCCTTGCTTGTTTCTCATGTCTGGAATCAAGAACAAGCTTGCTTTTATCGATGAAAGCATCCATGAGCCCACTGCTGCAGACAGTCCTCTTGTGGAGCGTTGGCTTCGATGCAATGACATAGTCATTACTTGGCTACAAAACACCATGGCGCCTGATATCAAGTGCATCACCCTATATGCTGATACAGCTCAATTATGGAAGGAACTTGAGCAAAGGTCTGTCCAGCAAAATGCACCAAGGGCCTTTGAGATCAAACAGAACATTGCTAATTTGATGCAGATTCAGGATAGTGTAAGTGTGGATTTTTCAAAACTGAAAACATTCCTAGATGAATTGATGAATTTTGAATATATCCCTAGTTCTTGCGGAGGATTGAAAGCTGTGATAAATAACCAACAAAGAGACTGGGTTATGAAATTCTTGATGGGGCTTAATGATTCCTACAAAGGTTTAAAGGCACAAATTCTTCTTATTAAACCATTCCCAAGTTTGAATGAAGTGTATGCCCTTATCCAACAAGAAGAAAAGAGGCGGCAGATTTCTTTTGGGGGTCCACCTAATGACACTATGGCAATGTTAGCAAAGGGGAATTTTAATGTAGGAAAATCATATCAGGGAAATCAAAAGAAGGAAAAGTATTACTGCAGTTTTTGTAAGATCCCTGGCCACTCCCTCGAAAGGTGTTACAAAGCTAACCCCAACAAGCCGCCTTGTTCCCACTATCAAATGCCTAGACACTCAATAGACAGGTCCTACAAATTGCATGGATATCCTCCAGGACACGAATTTGAAGGGAAAAACAAACCTGCTACATCTTCTGTCAACCAAGTTACTACTCTCATGCCTCTTAATCAGGAGCAGGTCAATGATAATCCACAACTTTCCTCGACACCAGAGCAATATTCTCAGCTGATGGTACTATTCAAACCACAACATCACTAAAAACTCAATCCAACCGCTGTCAATCATGTCCAAACCATTGTTACATCTTCACTGATGGTGTTATACCAAAAGTGTGGTATTTCTCTTGGTTTATCAGCATATAATACTAAATATCATGATATTGTTACTGCTCCTTGCATATTAGATACAGGAGAAACAGATCATATGATGTTCCACCTCCTTTTTTACTTCAAATCCAACACCGGTTTCATATTCAGTAACTTTACCCAATGGAGATATAGTTTCAGTTAGCCACATTGGTAATGTTAAATTCACAAATTCCATTATCCTTGAAAATGTTCTGTGTGTTCATTTTCTTTTAATCTCATTTCAGCTTGGAAGATGACATAAGAGTTTGAATTGTTACCTAATTTTCTTCTCTGTAACTTGTTTCATCCATCACCTTTTGCTTGGACAACAACTGGAATTGGTGAGGTGCGGCATGGACTGTGCCGTTTACTACAAAAGAAAGTGTCTCCTTCAGCTTTGACAGACACTCTCACCCCCATTACTACTAAACTTCCTGTTGCTGCTTCAATCATCAGCCATTTCGGAGAATTTGATTTATGGCACTATAGATTAGGTCACTCATCATATCCCAATTTTAATTTACCTGGTCATACCTCTAGTTCGAAATCTGTTACAGATAAGAATCCATGTCTTGTTTGTCCTCTTAACAAAATTACTTGAAGTTCCCTTCCCTTCAAGTCAACACAAGTCACAAAAGTGTTTTGATCTTGTGCATTGTGATTTATGGGGACCATGTAATGAAATTAGTCACGATGATTCCAAATATTTTCTAACAATCGTCTGCGATTATAGCCGATGTACTTGGGTTTATCTTCTGAAACAAAAATCTAGTGCTTCTAATGCTATTCAAACCTTCTGCAACATGATTGAGACACAATTTGACACTAAAAAAAAATCATAGTGACAATGGTGCTGAATTTAACATGACAGAATTCTACTCAAGAAAGGGCATCATACATCAAAAATCTTGTGGAGACACCACAACAAAATGCCATCGTTGAAACAAAGCACCAACATATTTTAAATGTTGCCAAAGCTCTCAAATTTCAGAGTGGAGTTCCACTAAAGTTTTAGAGTGACTGTGTTCTTACAGCTGTTTATCTTATAAATAGAACTCCCTCTACTCTTCTTAATCACAAAATCCCATTTGAATTGCTATTTCAAACTCAACCTTCATATTCTCGTCTTAAAGTTTTTGGATGCTTGGCTTTTGCTGCAAATCTTGTTCATGTTAGGCACAAATTTGATCCTATGGCTCATCGGTGTATTTTTCTTGGATACCCTTTTGGCATCAAAGGGTACAAACTCCTTGACTTAGAAACAAACAGGATTTTCATCTCTCAAGATGTCATTTTTTATGAAAATGTTTTTCCTTACAAGGAACTTCCTACCACTACATCAAATCCTCTCCCAAACGTTTCTCAACCTATCTTTGAAGTTACAGATTCCAACAACACATGTTGATGAGAATACAAATTTACCAGCTCCTTTACCTTCCCATAACATTACAGTGGAAAACCATGAATCAGATTCATCAGTCCAAGAACCTCCCTCATCTCTGACTACTTCTCCACCAACCATAAACCACAATATGCACCAGAACTTCCTGCTTTGCGCAGATCTACCAGAATCAAGAAGTTACCTTCTCATTTGCAGGATTTTGTTTGTCAACAGGCAAGCTCACCTCCCCATTCCCAGGACTTGAACAAGCAGCAGGTCACACCTCCTTCAGGTAAATCTTTTCCCCTCAAATGCTATTGTCTCTTACCAAAAACTTTCATCTCCACATAAAGCCTTTGTTGTTTCCATCACTGCACATACAGAACCTAAATCCTGTGAAGAAGCCATACAATCACTCAAATGGTGTAGTGCCATGAAAGAGGAGATTGATGCTCTTGAGTTAAATGAAACTTGGGTAATTGTTGACTTGCCACCCCGTAAAGAGACTATAAGGTGTAAATGGGTTTATAGAATTAAATTTCATGCTGATGGAACCATTGAAAGATACAAAGCCAGATTAGTGGCAAAGGAGTATACACGGCAGCAAGGTTTGTATTACCACGAGACATTCTCACCGGTAGCTAAACTCGTGACAGTTCGGACTTTGTTGGCCATTGCAGCTATTAAAGGTTGGCATTTATGCCAATTTGATGTTAACAACACTTTTCTACATGGGGACTTAGATGAGGGAGTGTATATGAAGCTACCCCCTGGCTATCCGACTATCAATGGCTTAGGTAATGGCAGAAAAATGTACAGATTATGCAAAAGCATGTATGGCCTCAAGCAAGTTTCATGTCAATGGTATTCTAAGCTCTCCAATTTCATCATAGGCCAAGGTTTTACACATTCTAAAGCTGATTACATCTTATTCACAAAATCTGCTTCACATTCTTTCACAGCAATACTTGTCATGTAGATGATATAATTGTTGCAAGTGACTATTTGGACACTATTAACAGTTTAAAGTCTTCCTTTCATGATGTTCAGAATTAATGACCTTAGGAAGCTGGAGTATTTCCTTATCCTTGAAGTGGCCAGATCAGATCGTGGTTCTCACATCTGCCAACGAAAGTATGCACTAGATATCCTAGGAGATTTTGGTAAAATTGGAGCCACACCAGCCAAAGTTCCATTAGACCAAATTCTGAAGCTATCAAAAGATCACGGCGAAATTCTTCCTAATCCTTCTGTCTACTGAAGATTGATTGGAAGGCTAATCTATTTAACAATCCCTAGACCTGATCTTTCCTATCCAGTGCAATTGCTCGTTCAATTCATGGACTCTCCTCGAATTCCTCATCACGCTGCATATAAGGTTCTTCAATACATTAAGAGATCACCAGGGCAAGGTCTTTTCTATCCTGGCAACTCTACCTTACAGCTAGAAGGGTTTTGTGATTCAGATTAGGGGGGCATGTCCAGACACAAAGCGATCAGTCACAGGATATTGTGTATTTATTGGCAAGTCCTTGGTGTCTTGGAAGTCTAAGAAACAAGGGACAATTTCCAGATCCTCTGCTGAAGTAGAGTATAGAGCGATGACCAATTTATGTTGCGAGTTAACTTGGATATGGTATTTGCTCCAAGATTTACAGATTGAGCATTCTCAGTCAGTTATTTTACATCGTGACAATAAGGTTGCCATCTACATTGCATCAAACCAAGTTTTCCATGAAAGAACCAAGCATATTGAACTTGATTGCCATCTTATTCAGGACAAAATTCAAGAGGGGCGCATAAGCATAACCACTGAATGTCAACAGTAACTCACAAGTGGCAGATTTATTGACCAAGGCTCTAAATTTTTAATAGCAAATAAAGCTTAATTCTGTATCAGAAAAACAGTATGCAACACAAATTTCATTTACATTCCAGTAGAGGTTTAATAATTCCCATGCCATATTGAAAACTATACCCAACCCTTCCAAATTATTGATCTATTCCTCTCCAACACAACATGAACTCTTGTGAAGCTATGTTTTTTGAGTAACTAAAAAGATGGTGCAGAAAGAAATGCCAGGAGCCTTGTACAAGTATCTTTATCCACAATTGAATCATGCTACATTACAGGAGTGGCCCTGGTAATACCAGTGGGCCAATTGGCCAAGTCTCCGGCAACCTATCACAGGTGGACAGTCGAGTTGGCCCCTTGTACTTGTACAGTAGGCCCTGTACAAGTATCAAAATCCCCCACAATTACGGATTATAATGGTTGTACAGGGCCCATGTGGCCCTGTACATGTAGCGTGATTGCACAATTACAGTCGAAGCTTCCAGAATGCTACTGGCCAGTAAGTTCCAATGTAGAGGGCCGTCATCGGGATCCCAAGAATTTATCCTCTATGAAAAGATCTTAACCCACCAAGTACAATAAGCTGGTCTCCCCAAGACTGAAATGCTAGTCTCCAGCCGTTCATTGAGCTCACCTGCTCAGCTCAGGCAATTTGCCAATAGTATTCCACAAGTTCCCTTTTTTTTTTGTGTCATACTTAGAGCCTGTTTATGAGAGCTCAAAATTCAATTAAAACTGAAAATATAGTCGTTATTGGGTCACACTCGTCTAATAAAAGTCAACAATAATTTTTCAATTTTAATCTCTATCAAACTCTTAAATACTTCTATTCGGGCATTAGCTCATTCTTAACGACAGCAAGCAAAAACGGGAGTCTTGGATGTTCCTCATGCACGCCGCAACACAGGATTTTATTGTTCTTGTTTCTCTTTTTTCCTGTTTTTAGATTTTTGAATGTCCCCTTCGCAATTTAGATTGCATTAAAGAAAAGTAATGGCAACTTGGACTTGGCCGACCTGTAATACCAAGGTTCACGGGACAGTCCTTTGGTCTTCAAATTTGATAGATGGTCTGGACCTAATTCGAATCATAACCAATTTTAGTCAACGTGGTCTGATCATAGACAAATCGATCTATGAAAAGGATATAATATTATGGGTATTACTCATTAGCTAACTTGTCTCAAGGGACAGATATGAATGTCCTTTTTTTCTTAGATCAGAAATAAATTATTTACTCAATCCAATAGCTCGAGCCTCCCATTATTTAAACGTGTCAAGCCCTATTCGACATAGTTGATACTCCTACACGCGACATTCTCCATGATTAAGATCTATTCCTTGTGTTAATTGATAATATAGTTATGAGAAAGGGCATCTTAAAGATGGAAATCGATATTCTTGGTAACAAGGCAAATAATATATATTTTTTTTGATCGAATTGCCCATTTGAACATTTTGAATTATTTTACATGTATTGGGTTCTATCTCAAAAAATCAACCTCGTTTTTAAAACAAGTACTCAGCATATCAAAGTCAAAAGAGAAACTTAAACCATAACAAGGCTGAATGACTTCCAAGTAGAACTGAATAGATGAGAAACCAAGTTACATATTTAATTCATAATATTAAACAAGGTATATATTATAGTTAACATAAGAACACCAGTAGTTTGAAACACACTGTCAAACTTGTTGAAACAGTAAAACACCAAATTGAAGAGACCCTCTTTACAAAAGCAGACCCCAGCAAACAAGGAAGCAATTAGAACACTACAATCTACAATGCTCAGTATCTGTAGTCGTCGTCATAAAATGTGTAGTTGCTACCTCTGGATGTCGTCTCTCTTTCCTAGACAAAAAGAAATCAAATGAGTCCAACTCAAAAGAATAGGTCTGGCATTCTTGAATCACCAAGAATCCATAATCCAAGATGGTTGAAGTAGACCAGCACTGGATTAAAGAAGGAAAAAAGAGCAAAAATCTTACCTTTTATCTTGTTAGGTGTAGCAAATATGTACTTGAAAAGTTCAAGAAATATATTCCAAATCAGTGATCTAGCTTACCTTGTGAATAAGCTTCTCAAATGCTTCACTTCCATTCTCTTGAATGTATTTCTCTGCTGCAGTTAGAATGTCGTCTGGCTTGCTGAATACATCTTTTTTCCGTGGGACATACCAGAGGTTAACACTCTTTTGTCGGGTAACAAGATACGGCCTAACATAGTGCTCGTAAACAAATGCAGCACCACTGAAGTATGGTATGACCAACCAGCAGGTGAATATCAGTTTTGCATATGGCCAGAAAGGAAGCCTAGCATACATGGAGAAAACGGAGGCCAGTAAATTTTAAATGTCAGGCACAGACTGGAATGGGGAAGATGAAGCTAACATGAGAAAACAAATGAAAATAGCTTAGACTTTCAATTAAATGTGAAGTACTAAAATTCCATTAGCAGAAAACAGAGGCTCGTAATTTTTAAATGCTAGGCACCAAAAAAATGGAGAAGATGAAGCTAGCATGAGAAAACAAATGGAAGTAACGTACACTTTCAATTATATGTGAAGTGCAAAAATTCCATTCACAGTGAGGAATGTATTCTATCACAATCTTGACTCCTTTGAAAACCATAGATATCAACATATTTTCCCTTTTTTATGGCTCCAATTCGTAATTGACCCTTCTAACATTGACAAGTGTTGAGCACCTTCTTTCCTCATCATGCCTCCTTTACCTCCCCATAATGGGCATATCCATTCCAGTGATGATATTGTAGACAAACTTAAAAGAACTACTTTTTTATTTATGCGTTATGAATAAATCGTATCTAAAGATAATGAAACTGTTACTGGACACTAATGGCATGTTTGAGAAGTGTTCATAATGTTTTAAATTATAAATAGATAGAAAAGAGTTGTGAATAAGTGGGTAATACTAGTGGGTCCCTAGAAATGTGTAGATAAAAAGTGGCTTGTGTTTTTATAAACAGTTTATAAACATGAGCCAGACATAGGCTAAGACTCAACAATGCTGGAAGAATGAAAGTCCTGTCTTCATTTTGAGGGGAAACGAGAAAATGGAAATTCCCTAGTGTATTATTGGGTCATGTATCATAAACTCCATGGAATGCTTTGCTTATCCAAAATCAAAAACATTCCCACCAAAAGATACTTTCTCATCAGGATGATTATTTGTAGTTATTTTACTTCTTTTCTTAATCTTGTCTTACCCTCCTTCGTGGTTTTAAACTTGGTATCAAATCCAATACATATTCTTCTAGCTAGCAGAAAGCCTTCATGGCAACTAAAAATTCTTGTGCCTTTCTATTTCTCCAACGGTTCATATCCATGGTTATCTCCCACGCTTGACCACTGACCATTTTTAAGGAAGAGTATGCATTGCAGTTGCCTTAATAAACGATCTTCCCAACCAATTAATAGTATGCTCAGTGGTTGCCTTAAAAATTATCCTCCACACCAAAAACTCCTTACCAAAAACTCCACAAGTTTACAAATTTTAAGGTGTTCTATAACAATCTTTCTTGCGAAACAGTGAGCCGGTACCTTCTTAAAATCTTAAAACCTTAGGAGTTTCTAGAATGCGGGATCCTTTTTTGAAGTAACCAAAGAGCATACTCTTCCTTAAAAAGGTCCAAGGCACATAGTAATTACAATACAACTTGAAGGATGCAAAATTACTATATGACATGTTTATGGACTTCAAACATTTTACAATATAGCTCTGCGTTCTATCATCAATATTTTTAATCCAAATCATGTGCTTTCAACTAAAAGAGCAAACACAGACTGATTCTTCAAAAACTAAAGCTTATGATTGTTCATGGTGAATGAAATGTACACCATACTACATCTACACTTCAGCTTTACAAATTAAATTGATAAATGCCAAAACACAACTCTGACACTAAATGGTTTCTAGTCTAGTACCAGAAATTCAAATAAAAGCATTTGAATGTTAATCCATCCCAAGTCGCTTTTATACTCCTACCCAAGAAGTAATGCAGAATTACAGGCAAACTTATAAATAACATATCTGATTCCACCCATAACTATTAACCAGGTATACACCACAAGGACATCAGCTTTCATAGATATCTCTGTCATGTCTCATAAAAAACACAAGATATAATCTTCAAATCCCTATTCAATATTCCCATTGATGGTCTTCTTCCTTCCCATCATTATATCCTTTTGTATCACCGCATCGTGCATTAAGTGAAAAAAGTTTTATTTATTCAAAGGATTAGCACTTCCAAGTTGTCAAGTTTAAAAAGTTCGCACATCTAATCGCATGTGTGCAGTTTCAACAATCCATGGTGGTGTCATACAGAACTCACAAGTTCGATGGACTGAAAATTGAAAATAAAGGCACAATCTAGGAACTACGTTGTTTTCAAGATCAACTGTCATTTTATCACTTGGACCAATGTAATCAAGACTCGACCAGTCCGACTGGAAAAACCAGGAACAGGTCTGGTTATATATTAGATACCATATAGCTAAAAATTGGCGTCAAAGCTGGTCAACCAGCTCGTTCAGTTGACCTGGGACCAATTTTACAGTCAGCCAGTGAGGTTTTAATTTTTCCAAAGAAAATGGAGAGAAAATAATGATCAAGGTATTAAGATTTAGGGTTCATCCTAAAAGGTCCTTTTTAAGAGGAGTAGCCTAACCCTTACATGTTTATGTTTAGGCAATATGGGATTTATTCCTTACAAGTCTCCATAAGATGGTAGCTCATTTGAGCAAATCAATCTTGAAATCTGCATGCTTATTTTTTGAGTTTTAATCAAATCAAATAGATCGTTAGAGCTTAATGAGATCTAACACTATATTAAGACTTGAGGTTCCACATTAAAAAGTCAGCTTTATTTATAAGAGTAATCCAAGACCTTATATGTTGGTCTATATTTCGGTAATTAACCAATGTGGAATTTATCCCTTAACAAAAGGAACTCAAAAAACATAAATCTCCCACTACTCCTGTCATCTTCTGGATGTATTTTCTGGAATTAGTTCCCAGCAGCTGTGTGGGTTCAGTTAGCGTGTGAATGTGTGTATATGTCAGTGGGTGAGAGATAGAGAGAAGGTGGTGAGTTGGGGGAAATATCAAATACCTAAAACAATGTACTGTAGTATGAAATGTAGTAAAAGAAAGAAAAGAAGACTATCAGTCTATCACAACTCCACCTCTGGTCTTCACACACACGTGTTATTTATTCAATTATTTTTTACGCCAATTTGACCTTTTGACCCTTTACCTTTTTCAGGTCAATGTCCCATCCAGGTTTTAAAGCATTAGTTTGGACCTGAATTTTATTAAATGAGAATTCTGAGACCCAAATTGGGAAACTGCAATGTGCATTATACTATACTTGATCGTTATGATATTTGAACTCTTGTTCAGCTGTGTGTCATTTATTGGGCACCTGATATAAATCGACTTCAAGTATAAAATTCAGACTTTTGCATTGAACTAGTAAGCTACTTTTACAATGGTTTTCAATTCTTCCCCCCATCACTTCCTCCTCTTCATTCCTTCTCCTTCATGTGCTTCTTTTCCCTATTCTGCACATAATTATTTTCTCTGTTATTCTCTTTTAATTCTCATCTTTTGATTTTTAAATTAAAACATGAACAATGATGGAGGAAAATTATTGTTATAAAACCAAAAGGATATATCATCTACGAGTACATTGGAATTATGTGATTCTGCACAAGAAATAATTCTTGGGTTCAAATCCTAGTAATGCATCATATGACTAGGTTAAGTCTAACACGTAACCAACATTCAAATACTATAGTAACTAAATGGGTTGAATTCTACACCAACAGCACTCTAAACGCAAAAATTTTGGAAATAAGTAAATGAAGGGGAAAAATAGCAATAACTCACCACTCAATGAGCTTGGCAAATGTAAGCTCAAAAAGTGTAATCATAGAGTAGAGAACCCAATAAGTAAGCCATTGTTGATCATCAATGGGTGATTTCGTCTCAATTGCCCTAATCGATGCATATCTGCCCAAAGACCATAAACTAAAAGTTATTCTCAGATAGTATGGTCAGAATCAAGTATTTACTCATCTGTGAGTGCAAAATAAGAGCATGTCTGGTGCGAAATACTGGACGGTTGTGGACAGAAGTACCAAAAAAAATTTAACTTCTTTTCCAACTTTAATAATGTGGTTCCATCCAATTCACCATACCAAACACGCTGTCATAAAATAGTACTTAAACTTGGTTTATTGCAAGAAAAGCCCTACTTACAGAGGATAAACCAGACTAACTACAGGCCTGCAACATAAAATACATGAAGCAAAATCAGTGAAAGCCCATAAATAAACAAATCATTAGAACTTATTTCACCGAATAATCAAGAACCCATCAAGATTTTTCCCTAACACTTTCACAGCAAAGAATAAATCCTAAATCAAGAACCTGAATCATCAATCAAGCAGTATCATTCACATCACATGTATTCTTGCATCAAGTCTATAGAAAATAATAAATCTTTAACTTTAAAACTGAAGCGGAATCACTCGAGAAAGGGAAAAAGAGAGAGACAGACCCGGCAAGAACGTCAAAATTACTGATCAGCACCTTAAGGAAACTTGTAGCATTAGATCCCCCCATCTTCCAATTGCAGAAGATTTACGTTTTTTTCTGATGAAATGCAAGTGAATTAATAGGGTTAGTTCAGTTTCAAGGAAAAGGAACAAACTAGAATATAGAGAGAGAAAGAGAGGACAAAAGCAGCTAGGACAAGTGTTGTTTGGTGGACCAAACCGAAAGTAGCTGCTGTCAGCATACGTGTATTCGTGGAAGCTGGAGAAATCTTTATATGATTAATTTCTTTTTCGTTAATTTCATAAAGAATTTTAAGAAAAAATTGTTTTGAGTTGGAGAAGCGCAAATCGGCAAATGTTTGTCCCTTTTTTGAATTGTTTCGGTAAAAATAATCTTTTGAATAGTAATTTTTTTAAGAATGCATAATTAAAAAGTAGAATTTTTTTTTTAAAATTTACGTGCAAATGTGGCGTTGAAAAACAAGAGAAAAAAACTTTAAAAAAGATAGACGTACATGGGCTAAATCATTTTAGTGACTTTCGAGGGTTAGAACGAGAAAAATATACGTTTTGAAACTATTGGTCGAAAGTTTTTTTTTTTTTTTAACTAGATTAGCCGCAGATGTAAATCATATAAAATTGTAAACAAATTCTGCAATTATACATTCGTATTAATAGGTCGAGATAACTTGTATTGAACATGTATGTATATATTGTACTTCATATTCTTCTTCATTTGATATTCTTTTGTCTTTATATATCCACAAGAACTTGTAAATTTGATTTCAAAGATTCTTTTCTTATTTCTAACTCTTTCGAAATTGCCTCTTTATAAAATTGAATCTCGATAAAATTGATGAATCTCTAGCGTAAAGCTCAAGGTGACATAGCCTCTTGATAATGAATAAAATTAAGTGTATAAACATGATTGATAACATTGATTGACAACAATGTATTATCAAAATTCAAACATATGATGCAGAAAACAGTTTTTTAAAATGGATAAATATAATAATGTCAAAATAGGATGTTATCAACCAACATTATAAACAGACACAATACATGATTCCTTTATAATTGAAGTAATCTTCTCATAAATTAATAATAATACAAAGTACTATGTCCACATTTTCTGGGAAAAGACGTTTGTTTTTTTATTTTGTCGGTACTACAAAAGTTATTCGTTTGTGGAAGTCAATTCATTAATTTTTGGAAATAAACACATAGAAGAAAGTAAATAGTGTTGTGATTATTGCTCGGAGATATTTATTATGATATTTAAATTATTGTTTATGAACTATCCAGTATATCATATACTAATTATGATTATTCATATTCATTAATTTTAGTTGACAAAAAATTGAATTGTACGTTACTTAACCCCTTTTGAATTTTTATTTTTTATTTTTGTAAATTTTAGTATAAGTGAATAAAATCTGTGTTTGAAAAAATAATAAAAATCGTGAATCTCGTAAAATGAGGATTTGAAAATGAATTTGAGAGAAAAATGAGTTTCAAAAACTGACTTTTTGAAAACAGCGTAGAAACGTAGCTTTAATGTTTAGCCTGTTTGGTAAAACTAAAAAGCTGATTAAAATTGAAAATATGACCGTTATTGGGTCCCACTCGTCTAATAAAAGTCAACAATAACGGCTAATTTTTCAATTTTAATCCGATTTTAATCTCTACCAAACACACTCTTAAACCATTCTTTAAATTATGGCAAAATTCATCATCTCTATCTACACATTAGGAAAGAGACCAAAGTATTCAAGTGCATGCAGCATGTACTGAAAGGTGATGGAAGATGTGTTTGTTAGCAGACTAAAACTGTAGATCACATAGTTTCCATTGTCACAGCCTTCCTCCTGCACATCCAATTCTATCATCCTATCGAAATTCCACGCCTTAACTCTGATTGGTTTTCAAGAAATCAGACGACCATGTGTCTACTGCAGTAGGATATCTAGGATGTGGTTTGCTTACGACCGGCATAGGCTTACCTGCAATTTCTGTCATAGCAGGCTCTTGATAGCAGATGGGGACGAGATATAAAGGATTAACAACAGGTTCCATACAGGCCAATCCATGATGATGGTCATCACCAACATGTGATTCCAGTTCTTGAAGCTCACATTCAGGCGGGGCTACGTTTAGGTCGAGTTGAGAACCAGAAACCCTCCCCTTGAGTGCACATTGCAGTTTTCCAATTTGGGCCTCCAGAGCAGAATTCTCATCTTGTAGCTCCTTTTTCTCCATGCTTACCTGTCAACAAAGAAAGTTATTTTGGGTTAAATTTAGAGTTCCTGACCAGTTAAAAGAACCTGACTACCTAAGCAGATCTAAAATAGTGTCCTGAATTTTCTTTTCGTTTATTCTTTTTGTAATTTTCCATTCACCTTGTGATGCTTCTTAAGAAAATTAGGGTCCAGTGTCTTTCATAAAATTTTGACATTTAAGCGTCTACAACCAAAAAAAAATAAAAAATCAAACTTTATTTACAAGATCCGAATTAGTTTAATGTTAGTAAAATAAAGGATTTCTGAAATTCTAAATGCAAGATTTTGTCAACTATGGTAGAATCCTCTTTGTCAATTTTCCTTTTTTTGCTGTCCTAACTACTTTATTGCCTTTTTCTTTTTCCTTTTTCTTTTATTCTTTTTTTATGCGTTCCACCCCCGCCCTTCTTCTTCAAAGGGTCACCAGCATAACCAAGGCATATTCCCAGTGGATTATAGATCTCACAATTGCCACATTATGAATTGACATAAATTTCATTTCAGAACATATAAATTAAATCATGTTCAGTTATACTCCCAAGTCACCAAGGAAATAGCGTACACAAAAACCATTGATGAAAATTGCTGAGCATGAAACTAACCACTGTTGGTCATAAAAAGGTTTCAACAGTGTGAATATTAAATGTCAGTGACTTACATATTGAGATTCAGACAACAATGCTGTATTTTCTTTTCCGAGACAGTCGATCTCATGTAGTGTGTTCTTCACCGTACGAATTGCCTCATCCAATACAGAGGCCTTACCATTGTTCTGCTGAGATAATTCTGTAAAAACAGTCATTTAAGATATCAAGTTTTGATGTCAGATTCCACGTTGTGAAACTGTGGGTCTGTGAATGAACCATATAACTTAATTAAGAAATTTTAGAGGCAGAAATGTTGTATTTGAAGTAGAATCATTAGACATCTAGAAAATACCTAAAGCATTAGACAAAGCAAGAAAGAGTTCATTCAAATGTTCACGCTTTGTTTTCTCTCTCTCAGCTTTGGAAATTCTCTTAGGAACTTTCCCCTGATTCTTCTTGCCAGAATGAGCCCTGCATTGAGAAATGTTTTGACATCAGACAGGACCATAATGTTTCTGTACAGTAACTCAAAAGTTGAATATTTTTCTAGTTTTATTAAAAAAGTTAAAATATAAAGGCCAAAGTGTGTAAAAAATCTATACATCATCAGCCACTGTATATTATAAACCTACAAAGGGAAAAATAAAAGTAAAAGTAAAAATAAAATTGAATAACTACGTGCGCATGCTGTAAATCAATAAGAATAGCATATTTTTATCTTTCAATTCAAAAAGAGAAAGCACTGTACTTTTTCAGAACCATTGAAATTCGAGGATTGACCATAATAAAATGACAAAACAACCTAAAAGCCAATAGAAATTTTCGGGTAGCCATATGAACTTCAGTCTTCATCCCAGTAAGGGTGGTTTTTTTATTTTTCCACTTTCCTTTTAATTTGGGGGATGGGAATGCAAGTAATACGATACAACTGTTTGAATTAGCTGGAACGTGACTTATAATTTATAACTCATTTCAAGAAAGCATGTCTAGTTAAAAAGCAACATTTGAGTGAGTTTGGATCTTGCATCAACACCGGTGACTACAAGAATTCCACATTACCAATGTCATTTTCTTTTACTCAAAAGTCTCCAACATAGTCGTTAAAAATTCTTGTATCCTACTGTAAGGAGATTGAGAAATCCTAGCAGAGAGTGCACATAAATGACTCCTAGAAAGTCAAACTTAGAGTTTGGCTATGCTTTTGAAATTTCTTCTAGCAAACCAAAATTTCTGAGGCCCATGTATCCACAGGATTATCATCTACAGCTCAATTATTCAAGGGTTCTGCATAGCAAATTCCATGGTTTCAAATTCAAAAGACTGGCTCCAACCCATATTTTCTGCTTTTGGAATGTTATGAGAACTTACACCTGATTTTAGAATTTCCTCTTCCTAATATTGAACCTAGAACCTTGTATAATGTACCGTACATAATTTTATGAAAATTTTATATATTTACAGACATTCTCTTATACATCTTACCATTTTGCGAAGAGATATTAATTAAAAGAAATCATATGCTCGGATAACCACTGTTCCTTTCGTAGAATTTGCTCTCGATTTATAAAGACCGCCGTTTCACATGTTGTATGTCATTCTTCACTAGCATAACGATAGATATAATGCATCCCACTAGGATTTTATGTCCCTTTTAAACTATTTTGACATTGATTTGGTCGATTACTTGGCACAATCCCTCCAAAGCTCCAGTCGCAGACAGTTTTATAGGATTGTAATTTCTTGGATTAGGATCTAGATAGCTCCCAATTTTCAAGAATACCAATGATATAAACAAAGACACAGGCTCTGTAAGAGTTTGCACATGTTCAACAAAAGTAAGATTTCTTGCATTCACCGGAGTATATGATAGGAAAACTCAAGCTAATCATATACAATTCTTATGCATAATACTAGGAGCGGGATTTTAAAGCACTGGCCTGTTTGTTGACATTTCCACAGCCATGCTAGACTTTTCAACAATTGGAGAAATCACCAAATTCCTTTGCAGTTTCACTACCACCCTGCAGGTTATGATATATGAGAGGTTAATGCCGAAGACACCCATTGCAATCCAAAAAACTAGCAAGGGTTCGCTTGATTGCAAATGTAGAATTTGGATGGAAAGAAAATGTTTTACAGAGAATTGAATTGCCTAAAAAATGTTTTACTGAGAATTATAATTAATTGTGTTTAATTGGTATAATTTTTAACGTAGAAAATATTTAAATTTTGGATCTTTTGGTGTTCGTTTGGCTTTATTTTTTATGGAAATTGTTAATTAAAGGGAATTTTTCTTTTTTTACAATTGATGATAAAATTTGTTTCCATTGCCAAAAATAAAAATAAAAATAAAAAAATAAGGTGAAAAATAAATCAGCACCTGGGTGGGAAAAGATTTTCCACAAATGCCTTGAAAATGTGCATGTGTGGGGGAGGTGGGAAAAAGTTTTGCCAAGAAAATTAACCCTGTCAAACACCAATTCCATTTTCCATGAAATTTCCACCCTATCAAACACAACCTAAATGTAAATACAACCCATTTACCTTTTCTTGGAGAACTTAAAAATTTAAGATCAACCAATCAAATTAAGCAAGCAACTAATCATTCTAATCAAATCTTGATTATGGTGCCAGGCCTTTATAAATGCATAACCAGATTTAACTTATTAACTGAGGCCTAGTATTCCTATCAACATATCGAAAATTAGTTTCAAGAAGCAATTGTGTTTGTTTTCGACAAAACCTAGGTAGACTATAGCAAAATTGCAAACAGGTTGTAATTAGGGGAAAAAAACATCAATGAATGAACCACAAGTCTCTAACTTTTCATACACCAATTAACAATATCAGAAAAATAACAAAAATCAATGTGAAAATGTGAAAAAAAAAATGAAAAAAGAAAAGAGCCCATCAAATTCTATACAATTGAGAAAAATAATTGTTATTATTGAATAACAAATGAGAAAGAAATACATACTGTTATGAATTGCGTATATGAGTCCTGAATGAAAGAATCCCAGTTTTCTTTTACTTTGTTAAGATAGAGATAGACATAGAGATGGAGGGTGGGGGGTGGGGGTTTGAGGAAGAAGAGGCGTGTGGCGAGCACCTGCCAGTTGGAAGCATTGAACGAGGACTACATTAGCTGTTTGCCACTAGAGTGCCTTTTTTTATTTTTATTTTTTTT
>CAIGRS010316659.1:0-25502 GCA_903798395.1 Fraxinus floribunda | reverse complement strand
TAGTAAGTATCTTCGTCAAATGAGTATTCTAATCTCGCTAGGACCCGATTATAGGAATAAATCACTTTACTTGAAAGAAACCCTCCCCCTAGTGTAAATTTAGAAATGTACTAGAAATAGTCGTCGCCACCTTGGAAGCCTCAGTCATGGCCAACGAAGTTTTCTTCTCCATATCTTATGTAATCATTGCTCAGTAAGGTTCAAGTATTCAAAGTTGATGCCTTCGTGATTATCCCATAGCAGCCTCAACCTCCTCTGTGGTCTTGTAGTATTTCTCGAAATAAGCTTTAAGATTACATAANAAGCCTCAGTCATGGCCAACGAAGTTTTCTTCTCCATATCTTATGTAATCATTGCTCAGTAAGGTTCAAGTATTCAAAGTTGATGCCTTCGTGATTATCCCATAGCAGCCTCAACCTCCTCTGTGGTCTTGTAGTATTTCTCGAAATAAGCTTTAAGATTACATAAATAATTTGTAGATTCGATTAGCGTACGATCTTCGGAGAATTTTTGAAATTAGCATGTTATTGAAATTCAAATTTATTGTGATTTTACCCCTGGAGATTAAAATCAATCTTTAGTAAATTTTGATAAAAGTTAAAACAGTTATGGATTCATGAAATATGTTATTAAAATTAATTGTTAACTTTAGATTAAAATTTAAATTTCAATCGGATACCAAACATGACTATATATAAAAAAAAATCTCAAAAGTTAAGGGAGGCACGTGCTCTCCCAAGCCCCCCGGGTCCGCTAGTGCTTGTAGTTATGGTTGTGCCGCCTCCTCGGTGGCGATAAATGGTTGCCGACCTTTCAAGTCTGGGTGAATGATGGATCTGACTCTCTTGGTAATGTTCATGCTATTTTCCCTTTGATCGTTTGGAAGGAGTCTATGGTTCCTAGGATGTTGTGATGTGTCTTCTTCCTCATCTAGTTGTTACTGTTCGTCGAACGAAAGCTCACCAAAATATGAGTTGCCATGTTTGGCGTTGTCATTTGCCAGTTGTTTGCCACGAAAATTATACTTATCTTGGTGACAATTGTAGTTAAAGCCTTGGTGATAAATGTGGTTAAAGTCTGCTAAACATCGCAAAGAGTTTTTTCGAGCCCGATAAGTCCATGCTCAATGTTGTCAAACTTATGTTCCTCGTTAGTAATTTTTTCTCCATTCTTACCATCATTGGACATCATGCCTAGTAAAAAACACATCTCTTGACCTCTGGTACTAATTTTGGTACGTAAGCGAAGTAAAATTTCTTGAAACAAGAAAGAGATTTGAAACTCGAGAGTTTTGTAAATCGTAATTTTATTTCAATGAACTCACGACTTCAAAAAGTGTATAAGCTTGTGTTTATATACGAAAATTAACTCTAACTATAACTTAAACAATATTACAAAATAGAAAGAAAACTAAAGTCCTAAAAGGAACAAAATCCTAATCTAAGGAAAACAAAAATCCTACTTCAATAATAACTAATCCTACTATATATGATAAATAACTTCTATCCTATTTTAATAGGATTGTCTTACATCAATCGTGATTAGCTTCTATTCGATAATGAGTAACACACATTAATGTCACCTCTTTACCAATAGTTGGGACTACCTCGTTGTAACTTTGTCTGAGGATGAAGAATGGTGTTAGTGCAATATAGGTTGCATTTGAGATATTAGGCTACAAACCAGTGTGAGATGGGCTCCTCATCAATGGACAAAAGATTGGTAGCTATACATGATGCAAGATAAATTCAGTTTACTACATGTTGCAATCTAGAATGATTCGATTAACCTTTGGAGAAAGGGGCTGGCCACATTTTTCACAAGGACCTTCAAGTCCTTAGCAATAAGCAATATTTACCTTCTCTAATAGTTAGATCAATATATTGCAATTTCCTTTTCAAGAACCCTCCACACAGACATGATCATATTCCGGATAAAAATTTATGCTAGCTTTTGCTCTATGAATATTAACAATCATGGTGGTACTCTCTATCTATTACTTTTATTGACCAAAATGTTCATGAGATGATAGTACAGTAGATGAGGATGATAAGATATACGTGTGCTTATACTCAAATGGATAAGATAAAAAAAAAAATGAAAATATAACCGTTTTGAGCGTAGACAATAAAGAACAACAGTTGATTTAATCAACTTCGTTTCTTTCAATGTCTTAGGATGCTAATATTCTAGAAAAGGCTTGGACAGGAAAAGACGTATCTTAAAAGCATTCAAGGGTGTTTAAGGTGTAATGTGAGAGTTCCAAGTTTGATGTTGAGATAAATAATGTGTCTTTATGATGCACATAACAAGTTAGCATATAGAGAGTGGGCAACAAGATCATAAGAATCAGGAACATTATTTTCAATGAGAATGAAATTGTTTAAGACGTGTAGAAGCCAAAGAAGCATACTTCATCCAATAAAGATAAAGAGTTGGTTATTAAATCACCCTCTTATCCACGGACATTGTAGATAATTAGGGGGGACAAGCACTTCACGATCTCGGAGATAAGGCTATGTTCCTCTAGTTAATAAAACTATAACTTGTAATTCGTCTTAGACCAATGCATAACTAGATGTTCAAGAAGTAGATAACCCCGAAAGAGGATCTATTGAGAGAGAGAGAGACTATTATATAATATCACCTCAAATACTGATAGGGGACACTGAAAGGTGTCCAAGAGGCTATGTCATGTGAGCACAAGGATGAATGGTTGAAAGCCATTGAAAGAATAAATTAAAAACCTACTACTGAAAATAGTAGTCCAAATACCGAGGATAATAAACTGAACAATATTTTGTCTTAGAAAGGAAGTGTCAATACAGAAATGATATGGGACAGTTATATGAGATTTTCTCACATGCAACAAATATATCCTCCATTGAAGCTGTTCTACACGGAGACTCAACGAAAGAGATGAATTTGATATGCAAATTGTAGAAGAGTTTATATAGCTTAAATCAAGCTCTAAGGTACAAAAAATTGACTCCTTTTACTTAGTGAGCCGTGGATACAAACTGACAATCTATGATCATTGCCTCTTTGTGAAGCCCCAATTTCCTCATTACAATTTACAACAATCTCACTCCGTTGATTAATTTTTTCATAGCCTTGTGTTTAAATTTCATCATTTCAAAAGTACCAAGTCCCAAATCAAATCAAGAAAGGAACCAATATTGGGAACGTCAATCAATTTGTCTATCGGAAAGAGAAGAGTTTGACTAAATTTTAACCACAACTGATAAACAAAAAATTGAAAATTTTCTTATAATAAAATATAACAGGAATGTAATCATACGACTTGCCTGGTTGACGATTCAGCAGATGAGGTAAGAATTCAAAGCTTCGGCAAATTGTCTGACCAAAACCTAACGTCGCAAATGCATCTTTAGTTTGAGATTCATCGTATTGAAAATTATGAAAATTCTCCACGCCATTTTTCCCCAGAATTTTGGCGGCTTCGCTACCATTAAACAGTACGAACGCGCTTTAGGATATATCGCATGAGCAAACTTGAGACTGATAATTGCTAAATTGGAGAGAGAGCCTTAGTGGGCCACTGTCCTAGTAGATGGATTGAATTTGGGCCCTATAGGTAGACGGACCAGTTTCTTTCTGGGTCAAAAGGAACAACTTAAGGAAATTTTCATAAATAACATTAATTTGGATCCAGGTTACTTTTTAGTTAGACCCTGTTTAGCTTAGGAAGTGTTTCCCAAATAAAATTAAAATTAATAATAAAAAAAAAGATTCAATAAATTTCTAGAACAATGATTAGAAAAATTATAAACTACCTAAATTATTACTGCACAACTTTTTCTTCTTTGATCACATTCATGCACTACCTTTTTTGACAAATCAATCGAAATATTCAAAGTAACTGTTAGAACATGGTTAATATTTTAAACCCTTTTATTAAGATGAAAATTGCTTAACATTAATATGTTGCTGATGCCGATATTTAGTCTTTGTTCAACCAAAATTAACTTTTGAAAGTAAAAGATAGATCATCGAGAATATTTACTAATGATGTTTTGGCACGTTAGTTTGAACAGAATTGAGCATTCATACAATGTAATCAAATATTCTATAGTTGGTTTAATCAATTCTAAATAGTTGATCGACATTGATAGGTTTAAAGTCAATCGTGACATGTGATTATCCTATGTAATTTCAATATTCTAGTCAAGATTAATGTAGATTTCGTTTATATATATTAGATCACTGTTTTATGGAGATTAAAATCAAATTTTTAACAACTCTGAGGAGTAGCTCAATTGGTCAGGTATTGAGTTTGCTCCCCAATGGTCACTAATTCGAGTCCCCTCAGAGCCACTGAGGTGAGAAACAACTGTAAACTTCAGGGCTCCATGGAATTAGTCGAGGTGCGCGCAAGCTGGCCCGGACATCCACGGTTATAAAAATAAAAAAAAAATCAAATTTTTAGCAGTTTCTTTTTACAAACGTCTATAAAATGTGTGGTTAAAAAGTTGTGGGTTCATAAAATCTATGATTAAAATTAATTGTTGCATTTAACTTAGATTAAAATCTAAGTTTTAATCCTTATAAAATAGGGGCTAGGTGTCATCTTAAATTTCAGAAGGCCAAGTTCAAAGATTAATTTCGACATTTTATTGTACACAACTTATTTGAAATGAAAAATTTATTTCAAAAAAGGCATCGCACCTTTGTCCAACTCGATCGAGTTAAGTATTACTTTTAATTGATGATTTAAAAAAAGATTTATGTAAATATCTTAAGACACAAGCCTTCAAGCAAGAGAAGCTTGAGCTCGAGTGGTCGAACCCATTATGTGGAAACGTCAAGCTCGTAAGACGTACCGAGCTCACAAAAAGAGAAACTTCCAACACTTTCACGACTAAAAGTTAACGCCTCATAGGTGAAAATGTAACTTTGATACTCAATATTAAGACCGTTGAAATTTTGTATAAGAAGATATCTGAAGTAGAAAATTAGATCGATTTTGGTCCTCACAAATATCTATTACCCTTGGCTATATATTTATTATTTACCCCAAAGTATAAATGATTTATTACTATTTTATAGTGCCAATGTTAATAAGGCCCTGTTTGGTGGAAATATAAATCAGATTTTTAGTAGATTTTGATAAAAGATGATGAGATGTGTTGTTGAAAAGTTGTGGATCTCATAAAATGTGTGGTGAAAATTAATTATTGATTTTGACTTCGATTAAAATTTAGATTTTAATTTCCACCAAACATGATCTAAATAATTGATCTCATTGACCCGTCAGCCTAGCCGCCTCCATGCAATTATTTTATCTTTTTGGTTCATTAATTTGAAACATAATAGAATATTCTCATGGCTCTGTTCCTCGTGTAACCAAACATTCCCTAAGGCTAAGTGGTTTATTTAAATCCAAATATCTTTGTCTAATCAATTTAAAAAGTATTTACACACAAATTATTATTCTTCTAAAGTCTCTTAAGTTTATGTTGTCGTAGACAAGAGTGAATAAAAAATCGACGAGGACTATGTATTTAATTGGGTTCGTATAACTAAATAAATATCAAACTTTTAACTAAACTATGAAACATTTACAAAAATTCAATTAATTAAAATTACTACGACCTCGAATCCTCTTACATTCTTCTGTTTTATTATAAGTTCACATAGTTGACAATATTTACCATCTGTTTGGCAATCATCATTTCAAAATTTTTTAATTCTCATACTTATTTTTAAATATAAATTTATACAATAAAATATTTTATATATAAATCCAAAACTTTTTCGTACATTTTACCACATATTCTCCAAAAAAAATACTGTTCAAAGCTTCAATTTTCTCAAGATAATGGTAATCAAACAAGGGCTTATTTCGACTTGATGATCAATTTTCCTATTTTATTTAAGAATATCTCTTGAGTAATATTAAAAGGCTCTTGTAAGACCCTACTATGTATCTACGAATGATGCATACATATGAAATCGAATAATGTCCAAAAAACATTGGCAACAAGATCATGCAAAGTGTTGTGATATAACTCTATTTCCTATCGAATTTTACAATAATTGTTTCTATATTCTAAAGTTTCTATTAATCCTTCTGTCGAACAAATAGTATTAATAGCGTAACAAGTATTTGACATAAAAGTTTTGAAATTTGTGTGTTTTTTTATTTTTTTATTTTTTAGTCAATCAGAAGTTTCTTCTCCTTTGAATGACAGATGAAATTATCTATCTATAGTCCAAAGATTAGGTTAATATATGTGTCACATCTTTGTACCATGTATAAGTCTAATAAGATTATGAAAGAAAATTTGGAATGTCTCGCCTAACCATGCGATCACATGGTCAATAGGTTGGTTCACACTCTGAGGTGCACGTTTTCCGCTGACTATGATTGCATGGATCGCAGCTTGCAATCTCAAGGGTTAACTTTTTCTTCCCAGTTCAAGTTAGTCCTTGAATGTCTTCTTTGGTTCAGCTTCAGCTCTTTCTTATTTGCATCATGGATCCTTCATCTTCATATATTTACTTTAATTAATAAAATTACACTAAAATATGCTCAATTGGCAATGATTTAATAAGTCTAATTATACTAATAAGTTAATAAAAACACACTTATAATTTTCAAGCTTTTGAAATTATTTTGCCTTTGGCACTAGAATTACTTTCGCCATCTCGGACAAAACACTTTTCCGTGGAATTTATAGGATTTATCGATTCAAGGAAAAAAAAAATTAAAGCAACCATATTCATATTTGTATACGAAGATAATCACACCACGTGATAAGTTTGACTGTTTAAGTTATTGTTACTTTTATAAAATATTCAGTAAAATTAATTTTTTACATATGCTTTATACCATATTAAATTCGATATCTTATTTTTCTTATATGTTCATATGGCGTACTAAATTCAGAGCATCTTTCATGTTTTTTTAAAGCAAATTAAACTTACACCTAAGTTAATTAATTATTTATCAACATGGGTTTTAAAATTATATTATTTTACCATGAAATCTTAACTTAGTTTTTCAAAACGTAACTGAAGCACGGTAAAAAAATAAAAAATAAAAAAAAATTGATCAACACCATTCCAAAAGGTCTTTGATAAGGCTGAAGTGCCGAATACTCCATAAGTGTGGACAAGAAAAGTTAGTGTGTTGCATTCTTTTCCACATCCATTGAATTATTGTGACAAATTGATTGGCTAAATAACATCGAAATATATTGCAGTATAATCCACTTCGTCGAATAAATGAATAATCATTTTGCACCAATTGTAAATAGAGAAAAATGGTTCTAATCAACTTAGGGATAGTTAGGCTATTAGGGTTTGGGAGACCAAAGGGGAAACTATAAAGGTTTCTTCGGGGTGTAAGGCGAGAAGTCTTCATTCTTGACACTAGAAGGACTCAACTCACTTGTTAGTGTGACACGACTAGGTTGTATAAAAAAAAAGATAATAGTTAAGGTTTCTTATTATTTGTTTATTGTAATGTAATGATTTGTAAGTGTTAAACGAACACACATAAATAGTTAAGTGCTTTGAGGTCTATCAACTAACTTGACAATGAAGATGACGATAAAAGAATAAAAGGCAAAGCCTAGAGATGGCCAAAGCTGAAACTATCAAGTGATCAGGCCTTACATTAAGAGAAGATCGAGGTCGAAATGTCCTTGAGTCAAGAAAAGACTGAGCTCATTTGAATCAAGAGCTTAAACTAAGCTCAAGAGAAGCAAGAAGTATTATGGCACGTTTGGCAAGACTTCTGCTTATTGTAAAAAAGCTTCCAAATGAAGTTATCCTAAATAGTATTTGGTAACTAAGCTCCTGTTTAGGGCAACTTTTTTCTTTTTTGGCTTTGTAGAAAAAATCAGAACGTTGGAGCAGTAACTGTTTGACAACACACTCCATCCTATTATGCCAAATTTGACAATGCAAAATTCGAATGCCACATTTACCCTTTAAGCATTGAAGCAATCACTTTTCCATTTGTCCATTCTAGCTCAGCCACAGACGCAAAAGTGTAGCTTACAGCATTCTCTCCGTTGTGCAAAGCTATTGACCATCCGTCGGCGACTTCCCCTGTCGTATACCTAACTTCGCCATTCACAAATCTTCAGCTGGTAACCTCTTTGCTGCAATTTTCGTTTAACGAAGCACCCAGGACAGTGAAGAAGCTCCATTTCTCACCAAAAGCAAAGATCGAAGCTCGACAAGGGTGGTGTCAGTAAGCTTTGCCAGTCTGATCGTGCAACCAGTGCTGCATTTTCTTCAATCCCTTCTCTAAAATCCATAGAGTCGTTCTCAAATCAGGTAAAGAGTTCGACCTGATCTTCACATACCTTTTCATTCTCCTCATTTTTACAACTCTATATAAAATTCCCGCAGATGGGTGATGTTCGGGGTCCTGATTCGTCCGATGCGCATGACTGCCTAAACAACTCGAGCTCCAAAAACTATGTGAGATGGAACCCTACATAGAGAAGAATGTTTATTGTTGCCTGCGAGATCGCCATTGCCGAAGGTCTTGACATAGTAAATATTTCACGAAGCACGCCTGAGAGCTTTTTACTACGCTTTTTAACTCCATCTCCGGCCACAATTGGAACAAACAACTTCGAAACTGATGCAATGTGTCAAGAACACAAACGCCTCACCGACCTGTTGACTTGTACCAGGGTCGAATACAACCCATGACGGCCCGGATTGTAGCATCTGACGAATGGTGGACCCAAGAAATTGAAGTACGAAATTATGAATGGGTGCCACAATACTAAATAATAACTAAATCACTTGCATTTGTGTGCTCTGGCTAAATCTGAACTATATCCAAGAAAATGACTTGCATTTAGATAAAGACGGAGGGGTTGTTTCAATGTTTGATTGGAGTTGGGTCTTGCTCTGTTGAGTCCCTGAAGTTTAAGAATTGGTCATGTTATTGAAAATGTGGGATTATGCAGTATGTTGATGAGTTATGGGTGTTTTCCATATATAGGATTTCCTCTGACATTTATTAGCTTCAATAAGTTGTGAGAAGTAGTAGTGATTGATTCAATAAATTAGCCACTTGAGATGCCTAACTTTATAATGCCCATGCATGCTACTCTACTCATTTTCCTTACTGATGTGATCTGTTTTAAGTGCACTAGAATTGCTGAATTGAAAAATTGAGCATAGTTGTTATTAAAATTTGACAATAATTTCATTTGATTAAAAATGATAGTTGTTTGTAGTTTGAACTGAGGTGCCTAGTTTCATTAAACGTGGGTAGGTTCATATGCTTATAACATTGCATGTTGTTTCTAGTTAACTTGTAAGGAATATCTCATCATTATTCCAACTGGAGCTTTTACAGTCAATTTGTGTAAAAAAAAATGCCCACGTTTAGCTCAATTCTTTCTCTCTTGTTCAATGTGAGATTTACAATTCCACAAGTAGTGTCCATAAGATGTACATTAATATAACATAGAAAGTGAGTAGTTCAATCTTTTACTATAGTCATGTTAACACATGTAGTCAACTATGTTGAAACTATGAAGTTGCGAATCGAATGTCATAGTACAAAATAGTGTTATCCCCTATAATCGAATGCTACAACTATTTTTTGTTAATCTATGGTTTGGGCGGTGTCAATAACTTTATAATGTTTCTGTTACCAACTCACTTGCATTTGTGTTATTCTAGTAACTGTTACTGGAGGAGAACAAGGACTACAAGGATTTTAAAGATAAAGATGTCAGTGAAATCTACATCTGATATCATCAACTTTTTGACGATAGATATGATGGTGACAAGTACGTAATGACCCCAACAAATTTATATCGAACGGGCTTCATTTTGTTCAAGGACAGTGCAATTGAAGATCACAGGGATGCAATCCATGTCGACGGGAAGAGTACTGGTTCAAGTGATGAGGGAGACAAAGAGAAATGTAACTATAGCATGAGTGTATCCAATGCTAGAAGCGGCAAAAAAAGGAAGTCAGCGACGACTTATTTCTACTTGGACATTGTCATTTTTCGTTGACCGGGGTAAATATTGCCGCCGAGGAAGTGGCGGCGAAGATAAATACCATTATGGCACCGACTGAAAATGCTAGAGTTGCCATCGAAGAGTTTCTTGCAGTTGGGAGACTTGAGCGACGAACCCCATGTACTTTTATGCATGTACACTTCTTACACAAGAGCGCTATCGAGATATGTTCGACGTCGTGAGAGACGTTGATGAGAAATTTGAATAGACTGAGTGACAGTTTAATGAGTACAACAAATCACTCCATTAGTGACATATTAACTCTAATACTTGTGTGTTCTTCTTATTTTTCGTTTTCCCTCGTGCCAATTACAGTTTTCTGTACCTTTACCTAATATATGTTGACATTCTCTTCCATTTCATATGTGATTATGTTGTTTAGGTTTGCTGTCAAAAAATTTACTTTATTTCTGACCACAAAGAGTACATGCATGATAGACAACTCTTGCAGGTAATGTACATCTTTTTGGGAATCTTCTAACACTAGTTGGAAAAAACTTAACATGTTCATTGTCTTGAAACTTTTTTTTATTGTCGATATAACCTGCATTGAAAGGTCAATCAAAGAAAACACTTACATGTCACATTTACTCCTCTATAAATTCAATTGCTTTGAACAAGTAATAATGATATGTGAAGTCCCTAGGTTAGTAACACAACTTCGTATTGTTATAAAAATTTCTTCATCTCGCGCAGAAGAAAAGACCATTTGTTATTCCTCAATTACACAATGGATGATCTGAACTTCAATTGTGTGCTTTTATCGAGCTCGACGAGGAAGAAGAAGTCAATGGTGATGAGTTTTTTAGCCAACTAGCAGATGACGTGACAAATTGGGTTACTATTGTAGAATCGCATACAGCGATGTGAGAGACTACTATCGCAAACAACGGCGTCGTATTTGAAGATTTCTTTTTTTAGAAATGGTCACATGTTTATGAAGAAAGCAATGAAAGAGAACGAACATATGTGCTATCAAGAATTCCAAATGTACCCACAACTACTGTGACATTTTACACATATTCTTCGTGACGAATATAGGTTATGCAGTAGCCAACGGATAGATATCTACAAGCAAGTTGGAATGATCTTGTGCATATTAGCGCATGGAAAGGGATACCGACAAGTGATAATGATATTCAATCATTCGTTGCAACAATATGCTACTATTTCAAAGAGGTTCTTCGTGACGTCATTGTATTATCGGCACGTCTTATACAACTCGGTCCAAACTATAACGAGGGTAAGGATCCCTAAAGGCATGACTTGACTAAGCATATTCTATTTCAGGATTACATTGGAGCTATTAATGGAACACATGTGAAAGCTGTGCTACTGCGTCATGAACGTGTGAATTTTATAGGTTGAAAAGGAGTACCAATGCAAAATGTGTTGGCCGTATATGATTTTAATTTATGTTTCACGTTTGTATTCGTGGCACTACTGGTAATACGCACGACACTCGAATACTAGCTCGTGCTATATATAGTCTACAAATTCACTTTCTACTACAAGCGTCTGGTAAGTATTATTTGGATGACTTTGATTTTGCTCATCGATCGGGATATATGGCCTCATACAAAGGATCAGATATATTGTACCATTTTCAAGAGTTCCGAAATGATGAAACAGGTCGTCGTCGGCGTTTTCGGAATGCTCGTGAGAGATTTAACTACAGACACTCTTCGTGCGAAAAACGTTATTGAATGTGCCTTCGGTGTGTGGAAGTAAAGATGGCAAATCCTTGATTGTATGCCTAATTATTCGTTTCAAACACAAGTGGCAGTTGTCATCGCAACGATGGGTATTCATAATTCTTTATGTTGTTTTGGATTTGTAGACAAGGCATTTTTGAGAGAAGAGACGGATGACAGCGCATCCGAGGTGGAGCTACCTAACGTTGAAGAAGAAATGCACGCCAAAATGAACACACCTGAAATACAGCGAAGTAAGTGGGACAGACTTCGCGATTATATGACACAACAACAATGACGATATGATTTTTACGGAACGCAACATTTTGCACATGTGTAGTGTTCTACGAACGTAGAAAAATAAATTGATATATATGGGCGTTAATATTTTACCATTTGTTTTATTTCAAAAATGTCATTTTGAATATTCACGTATTCAAAATCATATTTTTTTAATGTCAACAATTTTAAAAGCAAAAAAGGAGAGGAGGGAAAACATATAAAAATGCACTAAATTACATTTAACCCAAAACATATTCACTATAGCGGGTCTTCTTTGATGTGATGTGGGAATGCATTTTTGGCGGGAAAGAATGGGGATCAAATGGAGTGTAAGTTCTAAAATAACTCTCTTCTATAAAGTTATTGAGAAAGTTTCATCGGGGCTAGACTTCTTTAAAAGTGTTTCTAATTAAAAGAAGCACCCTTATAAAATTAATTAAATTGTTCAAAAGCAAGTTTTCGATCTCCAAATCTTTTTTTTATTGCTCCAAAATAGTGTAAAACGGGTTTTACTTTTTTTTTTTTTTTAGACATGATGGGTTAGTGTCACTCGTGAATACACATAGTTAGCCCATGTTTAATTCCCTTTACTTTAACTTAATTTACTTTTCACACTCATTTTCAATCATATTTACACAATAAAATATTTTACAGGTAAATATAATTTAATTTTTTTACTTTTTAACCACGCATTCTTCCAAAAAATATTATTCAAAACATAATTTTTTTTTAAGTTAAAGACTGCCGTATAATTCTCTTATATGTTGAACAAGAAACAAAGAGGAGTTGATGGGCCCAACATGCATTTGCTATTGACAGTGGTAGGTATTTCATTGACTGGCTGCTTCGCCGCCCCCATTTATTTTAGAATAATGTTATTTAGGGACCGTTTGACAGATAAAAAACGGATTAAAACTAAAAAATTAGTCGTTATTATTGACTTTTATTATACGAGTGGGACCCCATAACGACTATATTTTCAATTTTTATTAAATTTTAATCCCTATCGAACGGGGTCTTAGTTATATTGGGACTATAATTCCAATCTATGTGGCCCAAATGTTGCATTATACGATAAATTAAATGAAAATGTGTAATTAAATGATTTATTTTATTTAACCTATCATTTAATACCAATTGAGATTATAATTTTAATTCTTTATTTTAAGATTATTAACATTTTTCATTCTAGTAGTATTTTTCCACAAAAACGCTGAAAATTGATAAATTTCTCTGCCTTTGTTTGACCATTCGTTCAGCTTTAATCGGAAAAAATAGTCGTCGAATTGAACGATTTTGTGTGAAAACATGTGCTTTGACCACTCAAATTTCCACAAAAACGCTGCCAGAGAATAATCTAGGTAGAACCGAGAAATACGAGGCTAATACGTAATTGATATTTCTTCGTTTCAAACTAAACTTTTTAATTTTTTATTAATTCTTAGAAATATCAGGAAAATAAGCGTCTAGCACTGGTTGATTTACGCGAATATCGAGTCCGGAACAAGGTAAAAAATAAAAATCTTTTAATTTTTAAGGCGTGTTCGGTAAAGATTAAAATTGAAAAACTAGTCATTATTGTTGACTTTTATTAGACGAGTGAGATCCAATCACGACTATATTTTCAATTTTAATTGAATTTTAAATTGCACCAAACAAGCTCTTAGTACTATTCAACCGCCAAAAAACAATAATCCTACATCCGTTTAAGGGTCTGTTTGGGTCGGATTAAAATCTGATTTTAATCTAAGTCAAAATCAAACAATCAATAGTAACCACATCTTTCATGGGTCCCACATATTTTCAACCATACATTTCAAAAACTTTTATTTAATTTTAATCCCACCAAACATCCTCTAAATAAATTTTAAAATTTTAAAAATAACTGCCCAATATCGATCTTGAATTCGTGATTGCTTTTGGTGCGACATTGTTAGGTGGAAAATCATGTTTTCAATCGTGCATATGTACCTAGGGACCAAAATAATTGAACATTGCATTACTTATCCCTTGTTTGGTACGAATTAAAACCTGATTTTAATCCTAATCAAAGTCAAACAATTAATATTAATGACATCTTTCATGGGTTCCACAACTTTTCAACTATAAATTTCAAAAAACTTTTATCACAATCTACCAGAAATCTAATTTTAATCTCCACCAAACACCCTCCTAATTAATTAGTTTGAAATGAAAATAATTAATTTTGATACGAATATAAAAATTAAGAGAATACATTATAATGCGAGTATTAACTATAATTAACATTTAGTAGAAAAAATGTTTCGATGACGAGGAATAAGGTTTATCGTTTTTTAAGAATATCAACTATAATTAACAAAGAATAAAAAGATTGTCTGAATAACGAGGAATAATATTTAATTCTTAGTTGGCTTCTAGAACTGCGACAAGTACATAAGAAGGTGGTGAAGAAGGATATGTTTTTTTTTTTTTTCATTTATTAGTTTTTTTTTTTAATATTAAGCCATGTTTGGTTTTATTAAAAAAATGATAAAAAAAAAAAAAAACAAAGTCAAAATCAACGGTTAATTTTAATTATACATTTTATTGGATCCATTTTTTTTAAAAAAATAAAAATAAAAAATTCAACCACAAATATCATCAATCCAAATATATTAAAAATCTCATTTTTAGTAAAAACTAATCTAGAGCAGAAGAGCTAAATGTTATTGGATGACTTTTTTTATTTGTTATGAGTGCACAACTAAATTATTTTTCAACCAGCCACATATTTTGTTAAAAAAATATTTTTCACGCTTCTGAATAGTTTTTTCTTATCTTTAACCATGCATTCTCAAAGAAATTACTTTTTAAATAATCACTTCCCCCCACAAACTCTTAATTAAGTGAAAAAGTAGATCATGCTTCTCTAAGAACAATCGCATAGCGTTGTTTTCAATCCATTTTTATTCACTAAAATATTGATGAAATTGTGAGAGTTTTCTTCAATTTCTTGATTCTAAGTTTCGATATTTGTGTGCGAATCAAGTTTTTAATACTTAGTTCCAAGATCTTAAGAATCAACAAAAAATATAAAGTGGTTATGCACGAAATTATCATAAAATCAACAAGACTTTGATTGCATCTCCATTCATCGTTTCATTTTATATTTCCATCCACACTAGAATGCAAAGTCACGTGAATTTCAATTAAGCCCTCCTTGTTTGATAGATATTAAAATCAAGTTTTTAGCATGTTTTGATAAAAATTAATAAAATGTGTGATTAAAAAATTGTAGATCCTATAAATTGTGTGGTTAAAATTAATTGTTGATTTTGACTTAACTTTTAATAAGTTTTTTTTATTGATACCTAACAGGGGCTAACGTAATTTGGAAAAGTCATCAATATTTTTGGTCATGCATTTACAAATCCATTTTTTATTTTTTTGACTATACTTGCTCTTCACGGCTCCAAACGTAGGATAAAGATTTCTAATTAATATATAACTATAGCCACCATTCTACATTCCAACCTTTAGTTGATAATCTCGCAAACCAAATTCTCTCTCTCTCTCTCTCTCTCTCTCACTCATGGAGAATTTTCCCCTATTTCAGTCATCATCTTCAAGTTCTCATTTATCCTTATT
Organism: Fraxinus floribunda; assembly: GCA_903798395.1. Classification (NCBI taxonomy): domain Eukaryota; kingdom Viridiplantae; phylum Streptophyta; class Magnoliopsida; order Lamiales; family Oleaceae; genus Fraxinus; species Fraxinus floribunda. The sequence goes on along the minus strand of CAIGRS010316659.1, from coordinate 9,885 downwards.
GAACATGGTAAATTCTCAAGCACAAGCTCAACTTCAAGATCATAACAAGGGAAATGGATACTTGAGCCTCACGACAAGTATGGAAATTCCCGGTTCGAGTATTTCAGGTGTTACTCAGAGTAACAGCCTTACCGGGGTGAAAACTGAGGTGAAAATAGGTAAGAAAGGGGGAGACAAGAAATCAAGAAAACCTAGATATGCTTTTCGAACAAGAAGCCAGGTCGATATACTCGATGATGGATATAGGTGGAGAAAATATGGCCAGAAGGCAGTCAAGAACAACAAATTTCCAAGGTTTATTTTCTTGTTTAATTTATAATTTACTATATATAAAAATTAGGAGTGTATATTTGGACTTGAATGAATTAAGCAAAGAATTAATATAAAGAAAAAATGAAAAGCTTCTTATATATATACCACATTAAATTTCCTACAACTAAAATGTGTACTTTTTAATTAGTATGAATTTATATTTTAATTGAATTAAATATTTTCTAAATCTAGATTATTTGTGAGATTTAACACTACTACTACTATTGCTCTATTATCTATTTTATCTAGATAGTTAATAATGTAATATACATAAAATTATCCTGCACAAATGTTTAGGTTTTTTAATATGTTGACAACAAGCTTATTCTGAAAAATGTATAGTGTATAGGTCAGTAACTAAAAATAAATTTTCTAGATAAATGGTACATTGCTTGTTATTGGTATAATAGTAGTATAAATTTAAATTCATATATTTTCTTTTTGCATTTTGGGCAAAAATATGTAATATAATTTTGCTTTGACGTAACTAATTATTGCTTGACAACTTAAGAATGGAAAAATTAAGGGCCTATTCTATCTGTCGTTTTCTATTTTCGATTTTCCAAAACAGTGAAAACACGTTTTCTGTACTATTTTCGAAAGCGCATTTTTAAAAATAAGTTTAAAATTTACAAAGAAAACGTATATTCGGGCCAAAATTTTCAATTTTGGGTTTTTGAAAATAATTTTTCAAAATGACAAAAAGAACACATTTTCAACAATCTCAAAATGAACACTCAAAATACAAAACTCAAAATGATTTCAAAACTCAAACGAAAAACTAAAACACAAAGAGAATAGCCCTAAAGCATTTCTTGCTAGACAACAGCAAATATAAATTATCCAAAGCTTACAAGTATTTTTAGTTATTTCTTCCTTCCATAGTTAGGTGAAAAATGCTATGCTGTATGTACTTCTATTTAATTATGAGCTTTAAATGATTTGTTTGGTAATATAGACTTAATAGTACTACACAAACAATTCTGCTAGAAAAATAGGCCCAATGACAGACTTGGTGACATACATACACTTGGCAAATTTTCATCGCAGTTAAAAAAAGAAAAAAAAATTGCCAAAGTCAGTATGTCAAAAATGTCCTATCACTGAACCTATTCAAGCAACATTATTCCTACACAAAATTATTGAAGAAAAAGTTAAAATCTTATCTATTATATTGTCCGATATTATATCATCTACCTTATCAGAGACGTTCTAAATGTGATGCAATCCTCCGCACCAATGATTATGAGTAATTGAAGAAAGGAATTAGTAACAAACTCGCCTCATTTTTCATACATGCAGAAGTTACTATCGTTGTACGTATCAAGGTTGCACCGTCAAAAAGCAAGTCCAAAGGTTATCTAAAGATGAAGGAATAGTAGAGACAACCTATGAAGGGACACATTCACATGCGATTGAGAGGTCTACTGATAACTTTGAGCACATCTTGAGCCAGATGCAAATTTTCCCTTCAGTTTGAATCTTGGGCTTCTCAAGTATATATTGAATGAATATCCTTCAAAATATATCGAAGATGTGTATTTTAATGTAGATATTTCAATAAGTTGTATACCCTAAATGGGTTAGACCTAGATTTCCATATAAAAAAACTTCTTCATTTTGTTTTTATTTGATATTAACGATATTAGTAATTAGCTATTCCTTAGATAAAATTAAAAAAACTACTACATCTTGGCAATTTTTGTTCTAGTCTTGATTTGGGAATCCAATGATGGCTCGAATGGCTTCCGCTTCCAGTCATTTTAATGTTCTTAAATGTTTATTGCAATTAATAAGATATCACATGATCACCCTTAATAATCATATAAAGCCGATGAATATATGAATTACGATAATTTTAAAGGTGTTTCTATTAATTCAATCGATAGACCATGCGAAAGCACGGTAGGGAACCCTATACCTAAGACATTTCATGCTTTACTATTGGTTTGAGTATCGAAGTATTCTCAGTGGAGTTTATTGCCCTTGTTACTGCATGTACTACTAATTGATAAGTTGTATTAAGAGTAAATAATTTTTGACAAAACACATTGTATATAGAGTAGTTTGGTTAGGAGTTTTCAAAAACAAAACAATTAAGTATAATATTCATATTCTTAGTTGTGTAAAGATACTTGTACACTTTTGTTTACACCCTTATTTACATAATGCCGAGTTGACAATTTCTCATTGACTGATGGCATTTTGTTTTTTGTGTAACAACCAATAAAAAATTGCCAACTCAACATTCGGTAAACAATAATGTAAACAAAGGTGTACATGTAACATCTCTCTTCCTAGTTTTAGAGAAAATATCTTCTTAGTCTTATTTTAATGAAGTATATATCATGTATCATATTATATTGTATAGTTAAATAAAATAAGCATGACATGCATAGGATCTTTTGTGGCGCTTGTAAAACTTAATAAATATCACTAGAGGCAGCTCTAAATTTCAGGTGACTAAGGCAAAATCTTCAAAGGGCCTTTCAAAATATAATAAATATTAGATAGAGCATATGGTCACCATCTAAAATTCGATCGATGATCGTCAAAAGTATTACCGAAGATCTTTTGATGGAAGTTTACATTTTTTAGATGATTTCGGGCGGAGTTACTAACACTAATAACATCGATTATTATCAACACACCTCTCTCAGTAATTATCAATGGCAATATGATCAGCGCTATCAGAAGTAATTACCAAAGTGTTTTCGCTCATTTATATCTGAACATAGAAATTCTTGGTATTGCAAAGAGAAGTCCATTCATTCATTCATTCTTTTTTTTTTGTTCGCTTTTTGTCTTTAATAATTTGATGATATAATATTGCGTTGGTAACTTAAGATATCTTTTTATTTATAATATATTTCGTATAAGTTATTTTTTAATTTACCGATAGAGTTTATGACATTAGTAGTTAACTTTTAATACTTTATTTACAGATTAAATTTCACAAATTAAGTTTATGAAAATATTTATGTTTTTAACATTACAAACTAACAATTATTTGTAATCTTAAATTATTTTTGAAATGTTATTTAATTACTGACATAATTTTTTAAATGTAATATCTAATTCCCTTTATAACTTTATTTAAAGTTAATTTTAGCAGCGACCACTAAAGTTTTTAATTATAGAATTTCTCATTTTAAGCTCTCATTTTAAGCATTGATTATATTAGGATTTATAATTTTTTCATTTTGTCCACCTTTTAGTAATGATATAATCAGTCTTATCAAATTTTCCAAATGCATAAGCTGCTGGTACCATTAGTCACACATTTACAAAATAAATATAGCATCTATGAATTGGTTACAAGCATGTATCACCTAATCGACTTCTTTCCCTTCTAAATAATAGTGTGAATAGAAATCAAACAACTACCATATTTCCTAGCCCTTGACAACAAAACGCCCTCACCTCCCTCAAAATTTTCATCAATTGACTTTATACTAAGATACCAACTTAACTCTATGAAACACTTGAACTAATACCTCTATTTTCAACAGAAAAAGGTTCTAAAAATAATTTAGTCATTGTTGATTCTAATAAGAAGCTTCTCATGTTTCTTTTTAACTTGGTTCCTTTCATTCAACACAATTTGTTAGCTCATGTTGCAAAACAAACTGCATCCACCATTAATCCCTCTATTTTTGCAAAAGTTATATTAAGTCCTACGAAAAAGTTTATGTTCATCTTCTGTAGAGTTTCATATCTCAATTAAAAATAATATAATAATCCTAATGGTAAAGACCAAAAAAAAGTGAAACTCCAAAATGGAAATCAACTAAAAATATAAATGAAGACTTTCAATTAAAAGTAATAAATTTCGAAAACACTTCTCGAAAGAAAATAGATCTCCAATGTCATAATATGACCACACGTTTGTTTCCTAACTCAAAAAAGAGAGAGCAAAAGAAAATGGTTATGTTCTCAATTCTTCAAATGTGATGTCCCGATGACAAGTTTATGAGTATCATCTTCGGCAAATGTACACACACACACAGGGGCGGACCCAGCACCTGGCCAGCCCCCGCGGCCACCCGTGCTGAGTCCGCTGGAAGCTGCAGGTTCTCACCGCCAAGTTGCCGTCTGCCGGGAAGAAGAAGGTCTGAAGGAGAGCTTCTACTGTCTCTGTCTGGGCTTCTGCTGAATTTCTGTTTTTGTGATGTTTTAATTTTTGTAGGCCTTACTAAAAAAAAAGCCCAATTGAAACTTGTAAGTCCATTGGTGATTAGCATTTAGCCCACACAACTTATCCAATTTAACCAAATCCAATCCATATCAATTACCATTTCCATTTACCCATTGTTTGTCCGGCAGAGAGAGGGGGAGGGTAGCTACTGACGATTACGAACAAGGGTGAAATTCCTGTGGCTGAGTGGCTGTGCCTATGAGTCTTTGACTGTGGCCGATGGACGGTGCGATGGTTGGCGGTCGGTGGTCTGGTGCAGACGTGCAGTAGCTGGAGGCTACAGGCTGGAGCTTCGAAAATCGAAATCGAAGGTATTACCTCAAAAGTCTTGGCATCTTGTCTTGGATTCTTGAATCTTAATCTTGCCCTTGTGAGAGTTGCGATTACTGATTTGTGAACTTGAATTTTTCTATGAATTATGAATCTGTGAAGTATGGGTGTGGACCGTGATTCTGGATTTTGAGGGCCTCAAAGTTGAAATGAGGTTGTTTACTAGAAATATCTCATCTTTTTGAGTTTTTGTGTGTTAGTGTTCTTCTCTTTGTATGGATTTTTAATAAATCTTGTAAATAGAATTTAGCTGTCTCGCTAAGTATTTTATGGGTCACCTAGTTCTTGATATAAGTTCTTCCGAATGAAGTGGCCCTCACTGGGTACCATGTGCACCGTGTTGCATAGTGTTTTTTTATTTTTTTTTTATTTTTTAAAGTTTTTGTGAATTACGAATAATGAGAAATAAGAATTTATGGCATATTATTGTTTATGACTTATAATTTTGGGTTGTGTAATGTAAATTGTGATTTGGGAATTTTGGGATTTAGGAAATTAGGGATGAGGGAAAAAAATTAACGGCTATAGCCATGACTCCGCCCTAGCTGAACAAATCTTCTGGGTCCCCACACACACACACCCACACACACACACCCTCTAGCTGAACAAATCTTCTGGGTCCACACACACACACACACACACACACACACACATACATATACTTATAAGTGCTTATAATTAGTGAGTTTCAAGAAATTTGTGATTTAGAAATAGTAAAAGTTGTTAATCTTAAAGAATGTGTGAATAACAATTATAAACATTGTCAAACTTGGACTTAGACTCTTACTGCTGACTTTTAATCAAAAGAGATGCAATTTGAATTGGAGTTCTAATGGCACTATAGACATAAAAAAATAAAATAAATAAACAATGGGTTTGGTGAATTTAAATGATTATTCCTATACAAAATAGTGATTATATTTTTAGAATTTTTATATGTGCTCCTATACAAAACTAATGTTAGAATTTATTATTGCAAATAATGGTTTATGATTTAGAATTTATTATTCTAAATGCTTTATAAAATAAAATAAAAAAGGCACGGTGCCTCCGTCCACAATGGAGGCACAACTGGTGCCTTCGGTGAGGACGGAGCGGAGGCAGTGCCTCCGTTGCAGGCAGAGGCACCAGTCATGCCGTAACGGCAACGGAGGCATGGCTCATGCCTCCGTAGGCACCAACCATGCCTCCGTCCGCAACGGAGGCAATCTAGCTCCTTTTTTTAAAAAAAAAAAAATCAATCTTACACCTCCAACTGTTAAAATCAAACCTTCCATTGCAATAGTCAAAAGTTTCTACTTAGAATATATGCAACATGCATCCTATTTCATTAATCAATCTAAAAAAAGTTGCTTACAATTTACAAACAATGCTTTATTGACACCTATATCTAAAAAAATTTCTTCTCAACACACTACTAAAAAAACAAAAATGGTAATGTTAACAAAAGAATAAAATACCTATCCCATTTGATTTTTTATTTTCTTAAAACAAAAGAGCAAAAAAGTGCAAAAAAACATTTGAATGAAACACAACAACCTAAATTAAAATTCTGATGTGTAAGCCTTAAAATACGAACATTTGGCATTTCTCAAGATTTGTCATCTCGAATAGTAGTATTCAAACAACAGAGAAGGTTGACTGACCTTTTAGATAGCACCCTGTGCAACAGAAGGCTTGCTCCTTCCTCTGAAAGGATCGTGTATGCTTTGGTTCAACATATATTCCATGGCATGAGAGAACATTTCCTGGCATCTGCGGAGTTAAAGGTTTGCATATAAATGCCTCCCTGACAATAAAATGTACTTGTTTAGATCCTCTGGCTAATCTAACTGAATGCTTGGCACAATGTAATGGACAATATAATGTATAAAATTTTAACTTCTTCCTTGACTGTCCAATGCCATCAAATTCTCCCTGTCAAACACACACCAAGCGTTCAACTAAAGGACACCTGCTCTTACATGAAATTCAGGCACTACCTTAACTAATTAAGAATTTTTTTTTATATACTTTTTTTACCTCCTTGTAGTTAAGTGATATATGCTCCTATTTTCAAATTTGATGTCAGTGTTTGATTTGTATTGTGGAGAAATGACAATATTTAGAAGCTAACCCCCAACAGCCTACAAAACATTAGTACGTTTCTTTTTCTTATAAAATGCTTTAAACTGTAAATTGTGTATATAAAATACTCTCCCTATAACATATTTTGATCATGCTAGGTATGACTGAGATGCTGCAACAAGTTTGTCATGTTGCATCCGTACGAAAGTGTGCCTCCGTTGCTCACGGAGGCATGAGGTGCCTCGTGCCTCCGGTGTGGGCCTCCGTCCGCACCGGAGGCACGAGGCGTGCCTCCGTTACGCACGGAGGCATCTGCGCAATGGAGGCACGATCTATTCCTGAAACTTGCCATCTGAACTACTTCTCTAAAAATTAATCGTGCCTCCGTCCACACCGGAGGCAGGCACGAGGCGTGCCTCCGTTGCGCACAGAGGCATCTGCGCAATGGAGGCACGATCTATTCCTGAAACTTGCCATCTGAACTACTTCTCTGAAAATTAATCATTGCAATACCTTCAAACATAAATGAGTTAAGCTCCATCTAACACCTTCATTATTATTGCAGTTGTCATCATGAGCTCGATCGAGACTGCAAGAATTAATGGTTTACTCGAAAACATTGATGCAAATAATGGCGGCCCTCAAATCGGTATTTTCACTAAACAATAATTCTGGAATTTTTAAATTTGTCTCATTGTAGTTGCAGACCTCAGCTCTTGGCGTCAAAGACAATTTAAGTTTCAATAAAGATATTTCTTGGTGGTACGGAGGCACTGAAGCCACTGCCCGTGCCTCCATTACGGACAGAGGTACCAGCAAAGACAGGAGAAATACCTTTGTAAACAGGTAGTGAGCTGATGAAAAAGCATACATATCATTTATACGAGACCGAATGAAGCAAATTAACAAACAACTAACAGGTAACGACGTAGAGAAATCCTAGAATTCAATTCACACAATAAAACTAAAACACAAAGCATCAAACGACACAAGAAATCAAACAAAGACAACTGCAATTATATAAATAGATATACGATAAAAACTCAAACGAACCTCACAAATGCCATTGACAAGATAACCAAAGAAGAACCCGGAAGAGCATATGAGAAACTTTTGCCAAATGGTCTACCAGTCAAAGAAATCCCAAACAAAGACCTTGCTTGATCTTCATTCTTCATTTTTGACGTACCCAGTTGGAATCAAAACTGAAAACTTCTACTGCAAGTGAAAAGAAGGAAGTGAAAGAAGGAAATATGGAGGATTGATGAATGATGGCAGCGGTATGGTTTGAAGATAGTGATGTAGCGAGTGATGAAAGTGAAAGAACGAAACATGAGTTGCATAAAATTCAAAAAAAATAAAAATAAATAAATGAATTACGACGACGTGAATGCGCGACACGTGTCCAGCCAATGTTTTAGCTCTTTTATATTGTAGTGAAACGTGTACTCGAAAGATTTTTCAACTTTAAAATTGACCCCTTAAAAGATTGGATATCTTTAATAAATTAGTGCAATATATATATCACTAAATGTGGTGAAAAAGTGTATAAGAATATTATTTTGTTAAAATGTTGTTCCTGAAATCTATAGAGAGGTTAAAAATATCATTAAGTATGGTAGATATACATTGACACATGAAATTGTCATCGATTCCTTAAGAATTAAGAAAATGGAGTTAAAGCTAAAATCCCTACAATATTCAAAAGCGAAGAGTTATAACACTGCTCTTAAGGCGTCATTCATGAAGCAATGCTGACGTCATATATGTGTGATTTTTATTTTTTTTTTAAACTGTAATTTTTTGCCCATTTTCTTCTTGACGGTTGTCTGGTTGTCGACGAAAATCTATTCATTTCTTCCACTAGGTTTTCTTCCAATCCCTAATTTCATTGATCTCATAAAGAAACCTAAAGTCGATGAGAATGGCGAACAATAATGTTATCGCTTTCACATCTCATTAATCTTAATCTGTAATGATTTATGAGTAGATATGGTGATTTTTTTTGTCTTCATCAGTTGAAGTTCTTCTCATGCATTTTGTGTGAGAATGTGTACTTTACTTGGCTCTTCAAATTATATGGGTTACTTTATTTCCATGATGCCACTTATCTGTAAATTGGTAGCAATCATGAATCCAGAAAGTTTAGATTTTTACTGTTTTGATTTCATTAGATTCAACTCCTTCACAGAAATATTTAATGTTTGAGGATTTTGATTAATTTCTGAAAATTAGAGTGGGTTCAATTTTGGTCATTTATCATCATTCAATTTACCCATTCATTTAATTAAAAAAAATCTGTCTCTCTCTCTCTATGTTGCACGGAGAGTGTCCCTTTTTCTCCCCTAGTTTTTCCTTCATTTTTTCTTCCTCCAAATGTACACTTTTTCCTTTTCCTTTTTTTCTTTTGCCTAGGAACCAAAAGTTCTTTTTTTTTTTTTCCCAAGACCTCATTACAAAGTAAGAGAGAAGAGCATTATGGTTGAGTTTCTTTGGAATTTTGTACCTCATTACAATTTTTCTTATTTGATTGAAAGTCTTTTGAAACTTAAATTTGAACATGTTTCTTTTCCTAATTTCACTTTATATAAATCAAGAGCGTGATAAAACATTTGAGGACCTCTCATATCATATTGAACATCAATTATTACAATCAAATGGAGGCAAAATCATTAATCTTTGAAGAGAGTTAAGAGGTAATTATAGAATTTATATCAGTTGAAGATCCAAATTTAGTTTTTTGGCTATGAAGGGAAGGTACAACGGGATTCAATTAAAAAACCATTGAACAAAATCAAGAACTTCAAGATTAATCCTCTTTCCTTCATCTATAAAAAATTCGGGTGATATTCTACAAAATAATCATGATTTTTTGTAATTTTGCAATTTTAAGCTAGATTCTCATTTACTAAGCGAACCCTCATTATGAAGTTTATAATATAATTTCAATTTTCTACGCCAAATATGTGTTTATTCTT